>CAUYTI010070673.1:0-51898 GCA_963575145.1 Galago senegalensis | reverse complement strand
CCAGCCCGGACCCGCCAAAGAACAATGACGGCTGCGGCTGCAACCAAAAAATAGCCGGGCGTTGTGGCGGGCGCCTGTGGTCCCAGCTACTTGGGAGGCGGAGGTAAGAGACTCGCTTGAGCCCAGGAGTTGGAGGTTGCTTTGAGCTGTAATGCCAGGGCACTCTACCCAGGGGGACAGCTTGAGGCTCTGTCTCAAAAAAAAAAAAAAAAAAAAAGATGGTGCCTGTGGCTCAAGGAGTAGGGTACCAGCCCCATAAACCAGAAGTGGTGGGTTCAAACGCAGCCCCAGCCAAAAACTTAAAAAAAAAAAAAAAAAATATCAGAGGGCATTGCATTTTAAATGCTGTTACCACAAATGAAAGAAAAGTGAATCCCCTGAAACTAGGGAGCTCCCTGAGAGTTTGGTTGATCCTAACAGTGATATTATATGAATGATTCCATTTTACTTTTCCGGGCTACACAGCTGGATGTAATGGGTCAAGGAGGAAAGGACATGAATCAACCAGAGAAGAATCTATGATCCTAGCAAAAGTGACCTTTAGAAAGGGGGGAATTCCACCTTGGTACCTGTGGTTCAAGCGGCTAAGGCACCAGCCACATACACATGAGCTGGCAGGTTCGAATCTAGCCTGGGCCCGCCAAAAACAACGGTGGCTGCAACCAAAAAAAATAGCCAGTAGTTGTGGCAGGCACCTGTAGTCCCAGCTGCTTGGGAGGCTGAAGCAGGAGAATCGCTTGAGCCCAGGAGTTGGAGGTTGCTGTGAACTGTGATGCCACAGCACTCTACCCAGGAGGACAGCTTGAGGCTCTATCTCAAAAAAAAAAGGCTTGGAGGTTCGGCGCCTGTGGCTTAAGTGGCTAAGGCGCCAGCCACATACACCTAAGGTGGCGGGTTCAAATCCAGCCCAGGCCCACCAAACAACAATGACAGCTAGAACCAAAAAATAGCTGGGCGTTGTGGTGGGCACCTGTGGTTCCAGCTACTTGGGAGGCTGAGGCAGTAGACTCGGTTGAGCCTAGGAGTTGGAGGTTGCTGTGAGTTGTGATGCCACAGCACTCTACCCAGGGGCATAGCTTGAGGTTCTGTCTCAAAAAAAAAAAAAAAAAAAAAAAGAAAGGAAAAGGTGATGTTTGAGGCCAGGTTCAGTGGCTCATGCCTATAATCCTAGCACTCTGGGAGGCTGAAGAGGGAGGATCCCTTGAGCTCAGGAGTTCAAGACCAGCCTGGTCTCTACTAAAAAAATGTAAAAAATTAGGGCAGTGCCTGTGGTTCAGTGGGTGGGGCACTGGCCCCATATACCGAGGGTGTTGGGTTCAAACTCAGCCCTGACAAAACTGCAACAAAAATAACAAAAATAAAAATAATAAATAAATAAACAAATAAAAAGAAAGGAGTGGAATTCCATGGCTCTTACCTCCACCTCATCTCCTTCTGTGATCTCCTTATTATAGTCAGCTGGAGGTGGAAGCCGGACATCACCAAAAGGAATCTGTCTCTCACTCTGCCAACTGAAAGAGAAACAATGATATAACAATGATATAAAAGTTTATTCAGATGGATGTGTTTGCCCATTTCTTTAGGAAGGGGTTATTGCCTCAGTTAGGTGATTTCCACTCTCTTTGGTAAGTACATGCTAAACCCCAGGCCCTGCTCCATAGTGGTATCTTCAATCTCCTGTTAAGAGTCTAAACAGTGAATCAAATGCCCCCACCCTCACCAAATTCTTTACCCTTTCCTCTCCTGGGATCCATATAAGTTGCCCACCCAAACCCTTGGCTCTCCCCCATCTATTACATGCCTCATAGGACTCAGCTGCCCCCTCTTCTCCACTCTCCTTCTAGGACCTAGTATGCTGGATTCTCTATTCCCAAGGTCTTACTTGTTTTCAAAGAAGATGGTGACAGAGTCTTCATGGACATCCTTCACAAAGCCCTAGAATGGATTTTAGAAAAAAGTAAAAAATATAAAATGACATTTTACCACCAGCTGAGCCATTAAGGGAGCAATGACAGTGGAAAGCCTTCTTTTTAATGTAATCTTTTGTTTTCTTCTTTAGCACTGGCAGGACACAGAGCAATTTTTTTTTTAATTTTTATTTTTTGAGACAGAATCTCACTCTGTCGCTCTCAGTAGAGTCCGTCGTGTCTCGGCTCACAGAAACCTCAAACTCTTGGGCTTAAGCGATTCTCTTGCTTCAGCCTCCCAAGTAGCTGGGACTTCAGGTGCCTGCCACAACACCTGGCTATTTTTTTGGTTGCAGTTGTCATTGCTGTTTAGCTGGCCTGGGCCGGGTTCAGACCTGCCAGAATGGCCGGTGCTGTAACCACCAAGCTACAGGCATCAAGCCCAATTATTATTATTTTTTCAATCTTTTTTTGGAAAGCTTTATTTTTTGTTATTATTGAACAAATTTTTTAATTTTTCATTCATAAAATTGGAAAGCTTTAAACAAGAGTTTTAGATAAGAACACAGATAGTCCAAAAATGGCCAGAAAGGCTATATTATGAGATAAAGAGAAAGGAAATGGTATTTGGATGGAAAGAGATTTTTTTATTTTTTTTTTGAGACGGAGCCTCAAGCTATCCCTCTGGATAGAGTGCCATGGCCTCACAGCTCACAGCAACCTCCAACTCCTGGGCTCAAGCGAGTCTCCTGCCTCAGCCTCCCAAGTAGCTGGGACTATAGGCGCCCACCACAGCGCCGGCCATTTTTTGGTTGCAGCCATCATTGTTGTTTGGCGGGCCCAGGCTGGGGATTCGAACCTGCCACCTCGGCTGGCGCCTTAGCCGATTGAGCCACAGGCGCCGAGCCTGGAAAGAGATTTATGTGGCAAAATCCAGAAATAAGATCCAGAAATACAAGGGGAGTAGCACCTGCATCAAAATAAGCAAGAAACTGGTGGTCTACTCAGACTCTCACAGGGCCCCTGTCTGTCTCCTGTTGTGCTGAGCAGCTGCCAAAGTTCAATTAAAATACCAATGACATTCAGCAAGGCTAAGAATATCCCATGAGACAGTGTAAGGCTGTCCTGGGACACCTAGAGGACATCAGGTCTGTCAAGAGGGAGAAGAGTATTGCTTCCCCATGATAGCAAGAGACCAAAGCAGACCTGGTGCCATGAGGCCTGGGTCCTAAGAGAATAATGAGAACATTGAAGAGGTTCAAAATGACGAACACAATTTAGAGAAGGAAAAATTAGGATTTGAAGGATGTCATATTATTAAAGAATGACACTGCTAAGAATTTGAAAAGGATAATACAATTTACAGAAGACCCCAATTTTCGGCTGAGCGAGGTGGCTTCCTAGCACTCTGGGAGGCAAAGGTGGGTGGACTACCTGAGCTCACAGGTTCAAGACCAGCCTGAGCAAGGCTACTTAGGAGGCGGAGGCAAAACAATCACTTGAGCCCAAGAGTTGGAGGTTGCTGTGAGCTTTGACACAATGACACTCTACCAAGGTGACAGGGTGAGACTATCTCAAAAAAAAAAAAAAAAAAAAGACAACCCAATTATGAGATTATGACAAGAAAGGAACAGGGATGCTGGGTGCAGTAGCTCAGGCCTGTAATCTTAGCGCTTGGAAGGCAAAGGTGTGTGGATTACCTGAGCTCATAGGTTCGAGACCAGGCTGAGCGAGAACAAGACCTCACAGCTCGGTGCCTGTAGCTCAGTGGCTAGGGCGCCGGCCACATACACAAGAAGGTGGCAGGTTCAAATCCAGCCCGTGCCTGCCAAACAACAACTACAACCAAAGAATAGCGGGGTGTTGTGGCGGGCCCCTATAGTCCCAGCTACTTGGAAGGCTGAGGCAAGAGAATCGCTTAAGCCCAACAGTTTGAGGTTGCTATGAGCTGTGACACCATGGGACTCTACCCAGGGCAACATAATGAGACTCTGTCTCAGGGAAAAAAAAAAAAAAAAAGAGCAAGACCTCATCTCTAAAAATAGCCGGTTGCTGTGGGGTAGCCTATAGTCCCAGCTACTTGGGAGACGGAGGCAAGAGGATCACTTGAACCCAGGAGTTCAAGGTTGCTGTGAGCTATGATGCAATGGCACTCTACCAAGGGAGACAAAGAGAGACTCTGTCTCAAAAAAAAAATTTGTGAATGGAGTACTGATCAAAGTTCATTTTTTACCTATGGACATCCAGTTATTCCAGTACTGTTTGTTGAAGACTATCCTTTCTCTGCTCAACTGCCTTTTCACTTTTTTTTTGCAGTTTCGGGCTGGGGCTGGGTTTGAACCCACCACCTCAAGCAAATGGGGCCAGTGCCCTATTCCTTTGAGCCACAGGTGCCACCCTGCTTTTTCACTTTTGTCAAAAATCAGGAAGCAAAATTAATGAATTTATGTATAAAGAAAACAGACCAATGATTAGTGGAGGACTTCTGGCAGTGACGAAAATGTACATTACTTGATTGTGGTGAGAGTTTTACAGTTATACACACATGTCAAAACTTAACAAACTGCAGAACAAGAAAATAAAATGTAGACTATCAGACAAGAACTATTCCAGAGCTTGGTCACTATGGACACATGCTGAGCTTAGAAAACATGAAAAATGCCCTGGAGAAGACACAGCTCCCACCTCACCAAATTGGTCAAACATAAACACTTATGGGCCATGTGTGCATGTAGAACTATAATCCTCCCAGAGGCCAAGGAAGGTGGATTACTTGAGCTCAGGAGTTCAAGACCAACCTGACCAAGAGTAAGACCCCCCATCTCTACTAAATAGAAAATAGCTGGCTCGGCGCCTATAGCTCAATCAGCTAAGGCGCCAGCCACGTACACCTAAGGTGGCGGGTTCGAATCCCCAGCCCAGACCCGCCAAACAACAATGACGGCTGCAACCAAAAAATAGCCGGGTGTTGTGGCGGGCGCCTGTGGTCCCAGCTACTTGGGAGGCGGAGGCAGGAGACTCGCTTGAGCCCAGGAGTTGGAGGTTACTGTGAGCTGTAATGCCATGGCACTCTACCCAGGGGGACAGCTTGAGGCTCTGTCTCAAAAAAAAAAAAAGACTGGACAGAAAGAAATTAATTCCAGAGCCATCCAAATGTTATTTGAAGGCAGTATTCTTTCCTTTAGGTTAAAATATTACCTAACTAGCTTCAACTTATTTTCATGTAACGTGGCTTAGTATCCAGGTCTCTCTCTCTCAAATACTCTGTGGTTTGACAAATGCAAAAAAGGAAAGGACTTGTGCCACCTTCATCTTGAAATACTATACTTTTGTTAATTCATCCTCTGATTTTATCATCTTATTGGCCAAGTACATCGTTCTTCTAAATCATACGGTCTTTGTTTTCATCAAAATCCCTTAAGTTCTGCTCACATATGCTAGGCTATGTTTATTACCACAAAACATTCTGGTTAAATTTCAGTCTCCCATAAACGCAGTTAGGTACCTGTACCCACAAGTAGAATCAACTCTGGAACACTGACAAGACTGAGTGTCTATATTGGTGTACTTCCAAGCCAGGCCTAAAATTCTGGTAGGGCCAACCTTTGTCAATCTCTAGGTAATATGCTCTCCTTCTAGTGACATTTCTACTTTACTAGGTACCCCCATTGGATTTTTAATGGCATACACTGCTGAGATCATGCCATCAGTGAAGATTTATTTTGTAGGGAGGTAGGCAGTACGTTAAGGGCAATGTAAGATTATACACCTCAGAGGAATGTTGTCAAGATTGAGTGTGGTCATGCATGTCAAGCCTGGTGTATATTAACTAGCCTTCAAAAAATACTACCTATTAAGAGTTGGTATGATCTCCCCAGCCTCGTTGTTTTAAACTTTTCATCTTAGCCCTTATGTTTTAATAATGCTAGGCTGTTTATAGTTTTGCAACATATACAATGGTGGTCCACACTTCATTACTCTGCACGAAACTGTTCTCCTTGCCTGAAATATTGTCATCCTTACCACTCTTTCTCTCTGTTAACCATCTCCCCTCCTCCCTTGCCAAATCCATATGTGACTAACTGTTATACTTCAAGATTGCGCTCACCCATTAATTTTTCAGGAAGATATCCCCTAAAATACCTCATTTTGAAATGACTACCCTCATGCTGCTCTTCCATAATAATTCCTTATGCAGTACTTACATTGAAACTGTATGGTAAATCAATATCCTCTAATCTATAAGCTAACTGAGGGCAGGAAGTTATTTATGTTTGCACTCTAAGCAAAGAGCACAGTTCTTGGAATGCAGTAAACATTCAGCAAATATTTACTGGACAAGTGATATTTAGGACCTTTTCTTGAAATCTTCTAACTTACTTTACAGTCACTAACACGTTATGTACCTGTAATTTACTACCTAGGTTGATGAGGAATGGGTATCATTCACATAAACAGAAGAGACCATAATGACTCATTTATTGTTATAGAAATAAAAAAGTACTATTCATTAAGCAATTAATACTTGCAAATCACTAACTCCAGCTTTATAATACAATAATAAAAATAAGTAGAGCAATATGCATAACTCAATATTAATTCTAAACAATGCCACTGAATATGAAACTACTTCTAAACATACTGATTTCTTAAAGTACTCAAAACAAAACCAAACTTTTAGCACGCTTAACATTTATTTGATGTGTCTACAATACAGGAGAAAAATGTATTAATTTGTGGTTTTAAAAAATGCTGTTTGACATCTAATTAATTGGCCACTTAAAATGTTTTTAAAGCCACATTTATAAACACTAAACCATTCTTTTCTCCTTCTATATAATGCCATAATACAATTTCCCGTTATAGACAAATTCCTTCATTTCTTTATCCCACAATATATTCCCAAAGTTACTACTAAGGAACCATGTAAGAACAGTGTCACTCTCACTCTTCTCTTAAGAGAAGGTCAAACCTTGAACTAGCTGCCTATTCCCCAGGAGGATTCTCATTCATTCATGTTCACTTTCATTCTCTCTCTCTCTCTTCTCCCTTTCCTCTCCAGTACTATAAGTAAATCTGTAAACAAATGACAATATAATTTTCCAAACGTCCCCCCTCATATTCTAACATGGTTTTCTATTTTCCTGTTACACTGTTTTTCTAATTTGCTTTATGAGAGATAAATGTCAACCTTCTATATGTTCTTCTATTTCTTCCTTCCTTATAAAAGTAACCCATATTGTTCCTTCCTTCTATAAAACTGCTATCAATTTCTACACATTTTCTATAAATTAAGTGTTTCTGCTTCTACAGCATGTCTTCATACTAGTTTAAGGCTAGCTGTTCCACTTGCTGTTTTTAAAACTGAATTTGACTTTATTGTCAAATGTTTGCTACCTTCTTTCTACTTCTTTTTTTTTTTTTGAGACACAGTCTCACTTTGTCACCCTGAGTAGAGTGCCACAGCATCACAGCTCACAGCAACCTCCAGCTCTTGGGCTTAGACGATTCTCTTGCCTCAGCCTCCCAAGTAGCTGGGACTACAGGTGCCCACTACAATACCCGACTATTTTTTTTGTTGCAGTTTGGCAGGGGTGGGGTTGGAACCCACCATCTTCAGTATATGGTGCCGGCACCCTACTCACTGAGCCACAGGCGCCACCCCACTTCTTTCTACTTATTAACAATAATCATTCTCTACAAGTTCTGGGCTGGGAGAGATTTATACCACTAAAGAGAATGAACCAATGACACCTTAGTACCTAAAAACGTAGTAAGGTTATAAATTAGTGGATTTTTACAACATTTGTTTGGTTTTTTCTAAAGGTATGTTCCTTATTGTGTTAACTTCTGTGCATTAGAAAGGACAAAACATTTCTTTTTAAAATTCCAATAGAGTACCAAGGATTCTCTACATAATTAAATATTTAGCCAATTTTATTTGGCACTAATTACCTCATGTTTTCAAAAGATCCAGTTAACTTTATACAGATTGTAGCTACATTACATACAGAAGCTCACATAAAAAGCAAAGATAAAGAAAAAATATTGTCCAAATACACTCTCTCTAAAAAGCAGGAGGGAAAGCATGATATTAATTAAATGTTACTGATTATGGCATAAAAATTCTTCATCTATTTCTACTTTCAAGCCCTGTTTGAAGAGTCTAACTTTGGATACCTACACATACCTGTTTACCATTAGGAGGGTAAATTCAGAACACATATTTCAATATTAGAAAATGGAAATATTGGGACAGCACCTGTGGCTCAAAGGAGTAGAGTGCTGCCCCATATGCTGGAGGTGGCAGGTTCAAACCCAGCCCTGGCCAAAAACTAAAAAAAAAAAAAAAAAAGAAAGAAAGGGGAAATGGAAATATTGGCTGGGTATGGTAGATCACATCTGTAATCCTAGTACTGTTGGAGACCAAGGTGGATGGAATGCTGGTTCATTCTCTTTAGTGGTATAAGTCCTTCCCAGCCCAGAAGTTGGAGAGAATAATTACTGTTAAGAAGTAGAAAGTTTGAGACCAGCCTGAGTAAGAGCAAGACCCCATCTCTACTAAAAATAGAAAAACTGAGACAAGAGGATCTCTTAAGCCCAAGAGTTTGCTGTGAGCTAAGATGATGCCACTGCACTCTACCCAGAGTGACAGAGTGGGACTGTCTCAAAAAAAAGAAAGAAAGAAAATAGAAATATTATTTTCACTTGCCCATGACCCTTAATCTGTAGTTAAACTTTACCAAGTGGTTTTGAGGGTCCAGAGATTATATAAAAGATTCACTAGGGTTTAAGAAATGTTGATTGTTATTCAGAAAAAATTTTAAGGTCACTTCATAATGGTCAAGGGGAAAATGTAACAGAACATTTCAATTCTAAATATTTATGCATCCAACATAAGTGTTCCCAGATTGATAAAACAGACTTTAGTTGGTCTGAGCAATATGATACCCTATAATACCATAATAACAGGGGACCTTAACCCCCCCTCTTACAGAAGTGGACAGATCCTTTATGAAGTAGCAACAAAAATAACTTTATGGTTGGAGGTCACCATAACAGAACACACTATCCCATAGCTAAGAAATATACATTCTTCTCACCAGCCCACAGAACATTCTCCAAAAAAGATCATATCCTAGTACATAAATCAAACCTCAACAAAATCAAAAGAAATGAAATTATACCTTGTATCTTTCCAGAGCACAAGGCAATAAAGGTAGAACTCAAGGCCAACAAAAAGCTTCATCCCCATACAATAGTATAGAAACTGAACAACCTTATGCTGAATAAGTGTTGGGTCAAGGAAGAGATAAAAAAGGTGATCATTAAGTTCTTCAAACATAACAACAATGAAGACATAAGCCACCAAAATCTGTAGAATACTGCAAAAGAAGTTCTAAGAAGAAAATTTATCTCATTACACGCCTATATCCAAAAAACAGATAGCACATCAACTATCTAATGAATCATCTTAAACAAATGGAAAAGGAAGAGCAATCCAATCACAAACCCAGCAGAAGAAAAGAAATAACCAAAATTAAATCAGAAATAAATGAAATTGAAAACAAAAGAGTTATTCAAAAAATTAATATAAGGAAAAGTTGGTTCTTCATAAAGATAAATAAAATCAATAAAACACTAGCCAGATTAACTAGAAACAGAAAAGTAAAATATTTAATAACCTCAATCAGAAACAAAAAGGGGGATATAACAACTGATACCACAGAGATACAAGATAATATCTCTGATTACTACCAAAAACTCTATGCCGAGAAATTTGACAATGTGGTAGAAATGGACCAATACTTGGAATCACATCATCTCCCTAGACTTAACCAGAATATATAGATCTCTTGAACAGGCCAATATCAAGCACTAAGATTGAAGAAACAATAAAAACGCTTCCAACAACAAAGAAAAAAGCCCTGCACTGGATGACTTCAAATCAATTCAAGGTACAAGGGAGAGGGAATGGAGTAGGGGGAGGGAAGGAAAGAGGAGGATGGGTGTGCTCCCATTTAATGGGCCCAATGTTAGGGTATATGGCATATCTCTAGGGGGCAGGACACAATTATAAGACAGACTCTACCTAACAAATACAAACATTGCAATCTATTTCTTTGTACCCTCAAATTAACCTGAAATAAAGAAATTTAATAACACTTACTATTTGACACAAGAATCAACACTGGAGTCCTCACCAGATCGTAGGGTCAAATGGTACACAAGATATCTTAGATGAAGACTGGGGTATTCAGAATGCCTATTTGTTCACTTTCAGTGTACTGCAACATACTACAGTTTACCTATAGCTGGTTAGATAGATTTAAAGATTGTTTTATCTACTTTTAACGAAATCAACCATCACAAAATAGAAAAGTGGCTCTAAAAGATTCTTACAAAAACAACAGATTGAGGATAATAGGATAATACCAACAATGAAAGCACAAGGGAACAAGAAAATGCTAGATTGTTATGTCTCCTACTCATAAATCTTTTATCTGTCACCACACAGTAAAAAGAGCAAAAATAGGAGGCTAATAAGCTGACCTCAAAAGATTGAAATAATTAAGGTGACTATTTGAAATGTGGATGTATATCAATCATCAAAGATAACCCTCACTTTATGTGCATATTGTACCTTAAAATATTAGCTAACGATAGAATAAAGCTACCTCAAATTAGCAGGCCATTTAAAATCTAAGCATCAAGAGCATGAAGAGAGCTTCTTTAATTTTCTCAGCAATAATCAGAATCATATACTTAATATAGTACCTTAGTAATATTTTGTAAACTTAATGATACAGGTTTAGAAGCTCCTTTTGAATTTCCTTTCTTTAATAGCAAAAGACAAAAGGTCCCATGGCATTAAGGAAACACTTGGTAAAAGCAGCTAAAATAACACATGGGAAACAATTTGACAGTAAACTAAAAGCACATTTCTTTGTCCCAAATACTGTCAGAAGACACATAGAAACCACTGGTGAAAATCTGCTAAAGTACCAAAAACATTACTCAATATGGCAGATTTACTATGCATAACTTCTGTAAGTTGACCAATGGAGGGACAGTAACAAACTGGTCATCATAGAGAGGCAGGCAAAATAAGGAACTAGGCCCACTATACCGATATGTAAATATAGTGTATGTCTGGTCTATGAAAATTAGGTCAACTTGAGGTGGTGAATACAGAGAAGTGGTCAACTATGGAGGTTTTACTGTAATTGGATGAAAATAGAGCTTTTATTTTTTAACATTTCAGCTTGGCCAAGGTGGGTAGATGGCTTTAGCTCAGGACCAGCCTGAACAGCAGTGAGACCCCTGTCTCTACTAAAACAGAAAAATTAGTCAGGCATTATGATGGGTGCCTATAGTCCTAGCTTCTTGGGAAGCTGAAGCATGAGCATCACTTGATCCCAAGAGTTTGAGGTCACTGTGAGCTATAATGATGCCATGGCACTCAACCCCAGGGCAACAGTGAGATGCTGTCTCAAAAAAAAAAAAAAATTCAGCTTACAGTATTTGCTAGATCATTTCAATTATGTATATAAATTCCTTTTCTTTGATTCATTAATAGAACTATTTAACAAGAAAACTGAATATAATTTTTCAATTTTATCACCAAAATAATTTATTTAATAAAAATATGCTTTAAGGAATAACTATAAAGTTAACCCATATGTAAAATTTTAAGCTATTGCAAGAAGTAGATATCAAATTACACAGAGTACTACATAGAGTAACAAAGTTTCTTTTTTAAAAACAAGAGCCAGATATTTCAAATACAAGTGAACATTTAAAATATTTTGTAATGAAATAAGAAGTGACCATGAAAACATTGTGTGCCTTACAGAGATATCTCTGGTTATTTCAACATAAAGTATTTAAAAACTGTTGAAATTTTGCATGTCTTGGCATTTTTCATTCATAAAAAACAAGTAATTTCTTGTTTTAAAAACTGAAATAATTCATTTTCAAACCAACTTTATTGGAAAAGACACAATTTGGCAGACCCAACTTCCAGGTGAGCTCCCTTTACCCTGGCTTGAATCACTTCTTCCTCTTTCTTCCTGGTGTTAGACAGACTTTATGGGGAGGCCATAAGCAGACAAACATGTAAATAAGGGTCTAAATATTAAGAATGTGGAAGGAAAAATATAAAGAGCCCATGTCCCCAATGACATTTGTTGAAGACCTATTTTTTTAAAGCACATTTTGAATCCTTTTATTTAAAAATATAGAACTACAACACTCATGATTAGTTGCAAGAACTGAATGTCATCAAGGAAGATAGAAATTTACTAGTCAAGACTCAGCAGGAAACTTTTGCTTGATTCATGGATTGGACTGATAAAAGTTAATACTATGATTTAATAAGTGTTGCTAACGATGCACTTGTTCCATTTGGACCTACATATCTTTGTCAGATTTATGATTCAACTATGACAGATATTAAACCAAATATCAAAATAAAATGAACTTGGAACTAAACCACCTAATTACTGCCTCTTTTTAAGCAAGACATAAAAAATAATGACATATTGATATTGCTCTCACTAAAGAGTTATTAATCATGACAGCAAAGGCTTTTGTATACTTAATAAATAAAATAAAGTCATTTTAAATCATTTAAAAATCTTGTTCATGTTTTTCCCACTCTTTACTGACTGTATTTTATAATGTACATACATATTTGAATATAATTTTGAATAAAAAGTAGAGTGTTACTTGCTCAAAAAACAGAGATATAAATTTTTTTTGCAGATATAGGGTAGAAAATCAGAAAGTTTAGAAACTATTGGACTAATCCGGAAGTTGGCATGAGATTTTTTATAAATTGACAGACAGTAAATGTTTTCAGCTTTGAGGGATACATAGTCTTTATCTCAACTACCCAACTCTGCTGTAGCACAAAGGAGCCCTAGATAATCCATAAACAACAAAACTGCATTCAACAAAACTTTATTTGTAAACATTGAAATTAATACACTTTGCATGTTCCTTCAGTCATTTTTTTTAAGCATTTAAAAACATAGACCAGGCTCAGCACCCGTAGCTCAGTGGTTAGGGCCCCAGCCACATACACTGGGGCTGGTGGGTTCGAACCCAGCCTGGGCCAGCTAAACAATGACAACTATAACAGAAAAATAGGCAGGCCTTGTGGCAGGTGCCTGTAGTCCCAGCTACTTGGGAGGCTGAGGCAAGAGAATCGCTTGAGCCCAAGAGTTTGAGGTGGCTGTGAGCTGTCCCGCCATGGCACTCTACCGAGGGCTACATAGTGCGACTGTCTCAAAAAAATAGAAACATAGGCCAGACATAGTGGCTAATGCCTGGAATCCTAGCCTTTCCGGAGGCCAAGATAGTAAGATTGTTTGAAGCCAGGAGTTTGAGACCCAGCCTGAGTAAGAGTAAGACCCTATCTCTACAAAAAATAGAAAAAATGAGTTAGGTGTGGTGGCTTGTGCCTATAGCTACTTAGGAGGCTACAGTAAGAGGATTGCTTGAGCCCAGCAGTCAGAGGTTGCAGTGAACTATGATGAGGCCACTACACTCCAGCCTGGGTACCACAGTGAGATCCTGTCTCAAGAAAAGGAAAAAATACATATATGTGTACATACATATATGTGTGCACATACATATACACATATATATTTACACAGACACACATATATGTATATATACATACACTACATACATATATATGCGCACACACACATATATATACCACACACATTATATATGTATTACATCTACACACACACACACTCATTACATATACACACATACACATACAGCATTCTTAGCTCAGAGGGTATGCAAAAATAAATCCTTATGGCAAGGATTGTATCTTTGGCATCTTTATGTCACCTGAACCTAACAAAGTATCTGGTATTCAGTAGAGAGTTGTCGAAAGTACTTCATCATAACACAAAAGAAATTTTTTTATTTGACAATTACACCTTATGTTCCTATTATCAGCGCTACCAGAACATAAGCTCCTTGATTACAGCAATTTTCTTTAAGTTGTTCATTGCTCTCTCTTCAGAACTTAAAATAGTAATAGTATATGACATATAGAAAGCACTGGACTTTGATGAACTAAATTGTTCAAACTTTGAAAGAAGAAATAAAGACAGATAATTCAGAAGTGACATTGGGTTTTACAGTATATTGAGGACTTCTCTGCCTCCATTCTGAGCTCCTGTTGTACTATGGAAAACATTTATTTACTTGTCTCCCTGACGAAAGTCTGAGCTCAGGGTAAGAGACGTGTTGTATTCATTTTTCTACCTCCAACATATAGCATAACATCTGGCACATTGCACATATCAATAAATGGTTGCTAAAATGCATTCATGCCAATAAACACTAACAGAATCTCTCAAGGCAGAGGAAATATTTTTGAAAACATTTCTATATACAAACCAAGAGCAAAGCCAGAGAATTGTGACTTTACCTGCTACAATCAGTGTAAATTTGCAAAGCTAGTTCCTATAATTCCTAGAACTCCCACTCTACCACCTCTGCAGCTGTAAACCTTTGGTGAGAATCATATTTGGAAAGGACATTAAAAATTGACCCAGACTTAGCCAGAACTGGTAGGGCTGATAAATAGGAACATAAGGGAGAATCGCCAAATAAAAAAAATTTCCTTTGTGTTATGCTTACTGGGTAAAGGAGGTTTTGCTCCTCCTTTATAAGCACTACATTAGGCGTTTGTATCAGAAAATAAGACATATTGTCTAGAAATGATATTGGCATTATAGCAGTCTAATGATACAAAGTAAGGATATTAAAAAATGCAAACATTCTGTGCAGACAACTGCTGAAAATCTAATCATTTCTGACAACTACTTCTATGGCTTATTATAGATTATAAGACCTAGTTTATTAAAATTTATTTTATAGCAACTTAACCATTAATTAAAATTACTTATGCTGAAAGTACTAAAAGATACTTTTCCAAGCCAAGCAACTTCTAAAAGACTGGTGTCGGGTGAGAAAGAAACTCAAAATAACAGTTTGGGAAGAACAAGTGTGCTTCAGTTAAAGTACATTACCAAGTCCCAGGAAATATTCTCTTTAAGTTAATGAAAGAGAAAAGTGAGAGAACAAAAATTAAAAGCTTTGAGGTTATTTATGAGAGTTTGAGCAGATACAATATGGGATAGATAATGGAAAATTTGTTGTATGAGACTACACTATCATGAAATTACTACAAAAAATCAAAGTATAGTAATATAAATTGCTTAACCCAAAAAAGTATAAAACATCAAATTTGCATGTGTAATAATATAAGTATTAAACATTACTTTTTAACAAATGAGATTGAAATGAAATATAGCTAGAGAGATGGGGGCGGCACTGTGGCTCAAAGGAGTAGGGCACTGGCCCCAAATGCTGGAGGTGGCGGGTTCAAACCCAGCCCTGGCCAAAAACTACAAAAAAAAAAAAGAAAGAAAGAAAGAAAGGAGATCTAGCTAGAGATTAATCATAAAGTATCACAGCCTCATCTTTTGCATAAGATGAAACTATTTAATTACCTATATTAGAACATAGTCCTTCATGACATATCTATATGATCCAATAATGGCTGTGTAACATGAACCTCCACTTAATAGATCCTTGTGCTAGCTAATAGAAATCAAATTCCAACGTGAACTTTCAAAAACTTTCTATACATTTATTTTTAAACTGTAAAATGGAAATCTTCCCTCTCCTCTTGATGTAAAAGAACTCTAATTGCATTAATTCAGTTTGGATAAAAACAGTTATTCCTATTAAACATTTAACAGTCCCTAAGTAGTACATTCAATGTACAAAAACCAGTTCAGGTATTCTCAATACATTCAAAGATTATGACAGCTTAAAATGCTGAATTCAGTTTCAGTATTAATTTTTGTACATTTATAGTAAAACAGAGGAGCTATTTCATTCAATCCCAATTAAATGTAATACAAAATACTTTTGATTAACATGAGAAATGTTATGAATATGCACTTCATTCAAATTTAAATAGGGGTTAAAGATAATGAGTCATACCAATATAGTGCAGTCATCTTTAAAATTTACAAATATTACTCAACAACACAGAAATGAAAAGTAAAAACAAATCGAAGTTGCCAATAATAATATGGACACAATATTGTTTTCATCCTACTACTTTTACCTACTTGAAAAAAAATTTTTTTTTGGACAGAGTCTCACTTTGTCACCCTCGGTAGAGTGCTGTAGCATCACAGCTCACAGCAAACTCAAACTCTTGGGCTCAAGCGATTCTCTTGCCTCAGCTCCTTAGTAGCTGTGTCTACAGGCCCTGCCCCCCACACACACACACACAATGCCTGGCATGAAGATTTTAAAACATGACACTGGGCAGGGGAGAGGAACAAGAATCTTTTTTTTTGCAGGTTTTTGGCCAGGCTGGGTTTAAACCTGCCACCTCGGGCACATGGGACCAGCGCCCTACTCCTTTGAGCCACAGGCGCCACCTAGGGGAACAGGAATCTTAAAGAGCAAGTATAATTTACCCCATACAGCAATAATATAAAACCAAGAGTTTTTTATTCTTGGAAATTTTAATGAGGCTAGGTGCAGTAGCTAACGCCTGTAATCCTGTAAGCACTCTGGGAGGTCAAGGCAGGTGGATTACTTGAGCTCAGGAGTTCAAGACCAGCCTGAGCAAGAGTGAGATCTCCCCCCTATCTCTACTAAAAATAGAAAAAAAAATAGCCGGGGGGTAGTGGCGGGCATCCTAGCTACTTGGCAAGAGGATTGCTCAAGCCCAAGAGTTTGAGGTTGCTGTGAGCTATGACACCAAGCAAGGCACTCTACCTAAGGCAACAGTGTGATACGTTGTCTCAAGAAAAAAATTTTAATGAAGGAACTATTTCCCAATTTTCAATTAATAGCCAGTGACTATACTCTAAATATAAAATTCAGTTTTACAAACTATGGAAGACAGAATTTAATAATGAGCTTATGTTCTATAAAATAATTACCTAAAAATTTCAAATCTGGAGCTTTAAAGCTGTCAGCAGCGGCCATTGATATCATTACTGAGAAAGCTCAACTATAATCGCTTCACTAAATATCCACAACATAAAAAGGGATGAACCAACGCACAGAAGTGATGTCAGAGTTGAGGGAACATTAGTAAATAGCTAATACACTAGTAAATCAAAACTGAATCACTCAGATGTAACCAAAGGTTACACTGTCAGCTGCTGACCTGGAAAGGTGGTCTGTTGTAAAAAAATGAAAAACTAAAAGCAGAGTATGAATGTCTTTTTTTTTTTTTTGAGACAGAGCCTCAAGCTGTCCCCCTGGGTAGAGTGCCATGGCATCACAGCTCACAGCAACCTCCAACTCCTGGGCTCCAGCGAGTCTCCTGCCTCAGCCTCCCAAGTAGCTGGGACCACAGGTGCCTGCCACAACGCCCGGCTATTTTTTGGTTGCAGCCGTCATTGTTGTTTGGCGGGCCCAGGCTGGGGATTCGAACACGCCACCTTAGGTGTACGTGGCTGGCGCCTTAGCCGGTTGAGCTATAGGTGCAGAGCCATGAATGTCTTAATAACTAAGAAAATGACATGAAGGCTATGTTAACCAGTTTGATGAAAGTATTTCAAATTGTATATGAAAACACCACACTGTGCCCCATGATTGCATTAATGTACACAGCTATGATTTAATAAAAAAATGAAAAACTTCCGTAAACATATTCCTTAACTGTATAAATTTAAGATTAAAAGACAGTATATTTTTATAATATAAAAAATTATATTATATTTATATTATTTTTATATAATCCTAGCATCTCCCAGCATGGTGTGCCTCCCAGAGTGCTAGGATTATAGGTGTGAGCCACCACGCCCAGCCTAAATTTTTTTTACTATAAAAAAGAAAGATAGTATATACTTTAACTTCTTGGTAATCAAAGGGTTCATGTCCTGCTGTAATTTTTTTTTTTTTTGAGACAGAGCCTCAAGCTGTCCCCTGGATAGAGTGCCATGGCATTACAGCTCACAGCAACCTCCAACTCCTGGGCTCAAGCGAGTCTCCTGCCTCAGCCTCCCAAGTAGCTGGGACCACAGGCGCCCGCCACAATGCCCAGCCATTTTTTGGTTGCAGCCATCATTGTTGTTTGGTGAGTCTGGGTTGGGGATTCGAACCTGCCACCTTAGGTGTATGTGGCTGGCGCCTTAGCCGGTTGAGCTATAGGCGCCGAGCCGTCCTGCAGTAATTTTAGATTTAGCCCTAGTATCTCTATGCAGTATCTACAAACCTATACAGTGAGAACTGCTATTGATAGATATAATCCTCAGGCATAACAGAGGTTTCCATTTTCAGAGTAAGATAGGATTATATTTGAATATTGTCTTTCATTATTCAAGTTTTTCACCAAAAGTTTCACCAATATATCATTGCCAGAAATTTCAGATAGTGAATTATATTAGCAATTCTAAGACTATTTCTTTCCAATCATCTCACACATTTCTACTATGTATAACTATTATGCTATTTGATTCAATTATTTAAAGCATTTTACACCTCAGGGTATGTTATCCTAAAACACAGATATGGTGTCCAGCCTTTTTTCTTTTCTGCCGCACATTGAAAGAATAAGCATTGTCTTGGGCCACACATTAAATACACAAACACTAAGGAAAGTTGATAAGCAAAAAAAAAGCCTGTGCATTATTTTGGGATACCCAACACCACAGATGAGCAAAGAAAGTCTTCACAAAATGAGCATGTGGGCTGAGGGCCACAGGTTGAACACCCCTGGTCTAAACCTTTGGAGTTCTCTGAAGTCTCAAAAAGCCAATCTTAAAGAACAGCACAATAAAGGGTAACATTGAGAGATTCAAGAGAAGTAACATAGTCATAACAACCATCAAATAGGACAAGAACATATTTTATATTATTTATATAAGGGAGGATACTCCCAGGAATGAAATTAAAAAGAGAAATTTCATATCTGGAAATCTAATTCTGTGTTTAAGAACAGAATGACTTAAGTGCCTTCTCCTAATCAACTATGATAATGACATTTTAATAGTTTTCCATTACTAAAACTGTTGTCCCTCTTTCTTTTCAACTGATGCTCTGTAAAGAGAGATTACAGACATCATTCCATCAGGCTGACTTTACTTGTTACCCAAATGAGCCTCTGAGTTGCCTTCTACTTCCACTCAGTATCTGTGAAAGGAAAACCTCTTAATTTTATATTTAGCTTTAATGAAGCATTATTAAATGCAGATGTTACAAAAATGCCGATGTTTTAGATTTCTATGTACGTTTAAGTTTCAGGTCAGCCAATTACTAGCCTAGGCAAGCTATTGAACTAATTTTCTTACCCTCAATATCCTTATCTGAAAATGAAGTATAGCAACGTTCCCTACTTTGTGGCACTGTCGTAAAAATCAACTGAAACAGTACCCATAAACTGTTTAGTTTCATGCTTCAGCCACAAGTAGGCAGTAAATGAAAACTATGCTTATTCATAAAATAACTTTTACACTATATATTGATTACAGTGAAAATAAAGATAATATAGAAAATGTATAATGTTCAAGGTACAAGTAGACTTTTCTCAAAAAAGAGATAAAACCTTAGTTTCCTATAAATATTTTGGTTGTTACTTTTAATTAAACCATATTTTTCTGATACCCTATTCCTATTATTCTATTACTTAATATACATACGTTTATAATTTTTTTTAATTAACAGATAAAATTGCCTGCATTTAGCAGGTATAACATGATGTTGTAAAGCATATATACATTGCAGAATAACTAAATCTAGCTAATTAACATATACATTACCTCACAGTTATTTTTGTGGTGAGAATGTTTTATTCACTCTCTTAGCAGTTTTCAAAAATGCAATATGTTATAAACTGTAGTCCCCATGTTGTACAATAGAGCTCTTGAACTTAACCCTCCTATCTAAATGAAATTTTGTATCCCCTGACTAACATCTACCCAATCCATCAATGCCCAATTACCCCAGCCCCTGGTAACAACCATTCTTCTCTTCACTTCTATAAGATCAACTTTTTTAGATCCCACTCATATGAGTGAGATCATATGGTATTTGGTTTCCTGTGCCTGGCTCAGTTCACTTAACATAATGCAAATTAAGACCACAATGAGATAGCACCTCATGCTTTTTAGAATGACTATTATTAAAAAGACAAAAATTGGGCAGCACCTGTGGCTCAAAGGAGTAGGGCGCTGGCCCCATATGCCAGAGGTGGCGGGTTCAAACCCAGCCCTGGCCAAAAACTGCAAAAAAAAAAAAAAAAAAGAAGACAAAAACTAGGCTCAGCACCTGTAGCTCAGTGGCTAGGGAACTGCCTATATACACCAGGGTTGGCGAGTTTGAACCCAGCCCAGGCCTGCTAAACAACAATGGCAACTATAACAAAAAATAGCTGGGTGTTGTGGCAGGCACCCATAGTCACAGGTACATGGGAGGCTGAGGCAAGAGAATCACTTAAGCCCAAGAGTTTGAGGTTGCTGTGAGCTGTGATGCCACTGCACTCGCTGAGGGCAACATAATAAGACTCTGTCTCAAAACAATAAAAAATAAAAATAAAATGACAATCATTGGCAAGAGTATAGAAAAACTGGAAACCTTGCGCACTGGTGGTGGGAACGTAAGTTAGTATAGCCATTATGAAAAACAGTATGGAAGTTCTTTAAAAAATTAAAACTAGAACAACCATATGATCCATCCATCCCATTCCCACATAATAAATAACTTTTAAAGTCTGAAAATACAAGTTTGTAATATTTGAGCATGGAGGTGACAAAAATATAAATGAGACTTAACAAATAAAAGTATAATATGATTGTATCTGAAAAATGTCTTTTCCTAATATCCTAAATTTCCAATTATGAAAAATGTTGCTCTAAGCTGTAATTTCTTTAAATCACATTTATGAATCAATAAGCATTTTTTTAAATCACATACTTAAAGAGGAAAATGATAATTTTCTGACAAAACATTAGAATTTGTTATTCAAACCTCAAAATAGAAATGTTTACAAAGTTTTAAACATTGTGAATGCTGTACACACATCAAAAACTAGCAGGAATCATTATTGCTTAGGGGCAGGAGAAAACTAGCAGGAATCATTATTGCTTAGGGCTGCAGTGAGATAAAAGGCAAGTGTGCAAGTGAATCGCAGTGAGCAATGGGGGAGAGAGTAGTAGAGAACAATATTAAAGAGGTAGATGTGTCCGATCACACAGGGCCTTATAGCCTATTTTAAGTAGTTGGGTCTTTTACATTGAGTGAAATAGAGCCATAGTAGAGATTCGAAGAGCCATGTGACATGATGTTCATGCTTTAAATGGACAATTTTTGTGTGTGTTGAGAATACTACAGAGGGGCATGGATGGAAGCAGGGTGACCAATTAGAAATTGTGGTAGTCCTAACAGTCCTACCATAACTGCAATGTCCAAGTGAGACTTCAACCAGTGTTGAGCCAATGCAAGTGGTAAGAAATGGTCAGCTATCTCAAGTACCTTACTTTGAAGGGAGAGCTAGTAGGACTTCCTAATGAACTCAACACGGATTATCAAGGAGAGAAAATAGGGAAGGACAAATCCATAGTTTTTTCCTAAGCAAGTAGATGGATGAAGATAAAGCAGCTGAAATGAGGAAGACTTTTGGAGGAGCAAGTTTGGAAGATAATATCAGCAGTTCAGTTAGGCATACATTATTTTGAGAGATCTATTAAACATCCGAGGAAAGGTGTTATTTACAAAGTTAAACATATGAGTCCAGAGTTCAGATGTGAGGACTAAACTGGAGATAAATTTGAGAAGTGTGAGCATAAAAATGTAATTTAAAGCTATAGGACTGGTTGCGATCAACAAAGATAGTACAGATAGAGAAAAGATGATGTCTAAGAATTGATTCCTGGGCTTCTCCAACATTTACAGGGTTGAGAACAGTAAAGAAGATTGTAAAGGACCAGCCTGAGAAGTGGGAAGAAAACTGAATGAATGGTGAAAAGACAAAGAAAAAAATGTATTTCAAATTAAAGAAAAGGATCGACTGTATCAAATGATGCTGATAGGTCGATTAAGATGAGAACTGAAAATTGACCAAAGCAAGCATGAAGAGCTTTGGTGACACCAGGCAGATCAGTTTTAGTGGAAAAGTAGGATGGAAGCCTGGTTGCAATGAACTTAGGAGAGAAAGTGAGAGGAGAGCAACCGGAAACAGTGCAGAGAAATAAACTTATTGTGAGGTGCTTTGCTTTAAAGAAGAGGAAATAAACGGAGTGGTAGTTACGTGTAGCAATAGAGATAGGGTCAGGACAATCTTTTTGTAAGATGGGACAGCATGTTTGTATACTCCTGAGAATGTTAAAGGAATGGAGAAAATTATTAGAGCAATGTCTGTGAGTAGGTAAAAAAAGAATATGATTTTATATACTGTATGAGGAAAGATAGGAACATGAAATTTTAATCCATGGTGACAGGTTGCAAGACAGACTATGTGAGTGTAGATACTAAAATTTAGATAGATGCAGTGGTGGAAGTTCTCCCCTGATATAATTTAACTCAGTAAATTGAACAGCATGATCATCAGCACAGGCCACAGATGAAGAATTCTGACGTTTCAATAGCAAAGTAAAGGTGTGAAATAGTCATCTGGAGCATAGTTGAGGGAATGGAGTTGGGACATATAAAATAATTATCTAAAACAATAGAAGCCCATTTGAGGCTTCAGAAAAGGAACCTGAATCAGAATCATTAATAGGAAAATAGTGGATTAGAATAGGTAAAACCTGGAGGAAAGTAAGACGATCAGGAAGGAGACTATTTTAGTAGCCACAAAGAAAAACTAGAGAAGAATATTGTCTAAACTAGGGCAAGAGCAACTGGAGGATAACTGAGGACAAAGATATAACAGTTACTCCAAAACCAGAACCAATGGGATTTGGCAAGCAATTAGAAGTGACTAAGAAAATGAATGGAGTAGAAGATGGTCCGGTAGCATTGTACTTAAGAAAACTGGAGGCTCGGCGCCTCTGGCTCAAGTGGCTAAAGCACCAGCCACATACACCTAAGGTGGTGGGTTCAAATCCAGCCTGGGCCCGCTGGATTTGAACAACAATGACAGCTGCAACCAAAAAAATAGCCCGGTGTTGTGGCGGGTGCTTGTGGTCCCAGCTACTTGGGAGGCGGAGGCAGGAGACTCACTTGAGCCCAGGAGTTGGAGGTTGCTGTGAGCTGTGATGCTATGGCACTCTACCCAGGGGGATAGCTTGAGGCTCTGTCTCAAAAAAAAAAAAAAAAGAAAAGAAAAGAAAACTGCACGTAGAAATGGCACTGATGAACTCAGATAACTATTTCTAAACTGCAAAAAGTCATAACCAAATTGGTCAGCAACTTAAAGCTGTAAGGTTTTCTTTTGCTGAGTAAAGAGACAAAGATTTAAAAGATTAGAAAGATTAAAAGTGTTTATAATCACAAGGAATGCTTCTGATTTTGTTGTCATCATTGTTTTCGGTCTTTGGGGACCATAAACAGTATTCTGGTGAGGGGCATACTAAAAGCATTGACTTCAGCATTACACAAGGTATCCACATAACAAAAACACTTGTAACCCCTTCTTATTTTTCCCCTTTAATATTTTTTAAAAAGCATATATGCCAGGTACTTTTTCTAGCAATACCATCTCCTTTAATCCTAAAAATAATCACATTAGGTAGATCCTCTTATATCTTTTCACAGTTAACGAAAATAAAATCTAGAGAATTTACATAACCTTCACAAGGTGATGCGATTAATGGCAAAGACAGAGTTCTTAACCACTATACAATACATGCTCTATAAAATTAAGGGCCTTGGAAAGGTAGTATGTGTTGTTTAGCTTCCAAGGAAAATTTCAGAGTTAAAGATCTTGGAGGCAGAAGTATTCCAAAGAATGACACAGTCCAAGGTGTAGTGTGAAGGAGCTCAGGAAATACCACCCCAAAATATGGTTCCTTGGTATAAAGAGCATTTTCAATTAAAGGCACTTGGACATCAATAGGCCTTTGGGAAGTGCTTTCCTCTACCTGCATAAACCAGAGGAACTCATGAAAAGAACAACTGACTTCCCTCCCTGTCCCTGTCATCTCAATATTTTGCAGGAAACAGGATAAAAAATGCAACCAGACTGGCCCAAATCATTTTCAATATAATACCTATCTCTCAGGTTAATTTAATTTGCAAAGAGAATCTTTACTAGTCAATCTGTTTCTCCTCTAGTCATCTTCCGGAACAACCATTTGTTGCCCCTAAACAGAATAATGTGTATTCCTTTCACCCCTCCCTTCTAAAAGAGTGGTATAAAAATATTTGGATCCCATTGGGATAATAGGTAATCACTCTGAGATTCTTCTCATATACTTGGTAAATAAATCTCTTCCTCTTAGGTGCCTTAATTGTGACTTGATCTTTCAGGAAACTTTTTGGGAAAAGGGGAAGTTTCCTCTCACCCACACAAGTCAAATCTATAATTAGCTAAATATACAAATGCAGAGGTTAGAGTTTAGGAAATCATGAAACTAAGAGCAAAAATGTATTGAAGGGTTTATCAACAGAGTAGTTGAAGTCACCAAAATGGATAGCGAGGGACAATGGCACAAGGACAGCCAGGTGCTACCATCATCAAGAAAGGTCAGCAGATTACAGACCTCACAAGGGAAAAGGTAGTTGAAAGATGCTTCAAAGAAGATGGCAGGGAACAGGAGAAAGGGTGTACCATAGAACCAGGAGAAAGAGTTGAAGGAAGTGAAAATGTTAAGACTTGTTTCAGGGGAAATGTTAAATGCCAGTAGTGGCTAGACAGAAGGAGTAGTCAAAGCAAAGTTTAAAGATAAAGGGAATGGTTTTTTGTTTTGTTTTTTTTTTTTAATTTTTGCAGTTTTGGCGGGAGCCAGGTTTGAACCCACCATCTCCGGTATATGGGACGGGCGCCCCACTCCTTTGAGCCATACTCACCACCAGGAATGTTTATTTGTATACTTTTAACAACATTCAATGAATATATTTATTAAAGGCCTATTAACTCTTCTAGGTGCAGGAAAGAAATTATAAGGGGAGAGAGAGCGGTGGTAACAAGGTGTTCCATAATGGGCAGGGTAGAAGGATCTAGATTTCACTCTGATTCTTCACTCCTCTTATTTTGGTATAAGGGGAACTTTGAAACTCTTATAGACACTAACTACCGATAAATAGACATCCACAAAAAATTTATAGTGATTAAGTGGGTTAGAATTTTAAATGAATTGAATCATGACTCAGGATCTCCAATCCCTTCTCTGGTCAAACTAACCAATGATGTAATATAGTCTGATGCTTCATGTTTCCCTTCTCCTACCATAAACTACTACATACTTAAAAATATTATATTCATTACCTAAGAAATAATTGAAAGAAACATATTAGAATATGTAAGATGTATGACTGTTGCTAATAGAAAAAAACCTGGATGAATTAATTCCTCTGTTCCTTCTACTGTTCCTTAGCCTCTGCTCTCCCAAATATATTCATATAAACAACAAGAGGCTTTGTGCTGTTTTTAGCAAAGTGGACTTAGGCTTATTTTCCTTTATAAAAACAGGCACACAAATTAGTTAATTGAAAAATTGATTCCGTGTGCCAGAGACTAATAAACATTAGAGAACAAAGTTAAATAAAACTGCCCCTACTTTTAGGAGCTCATAGTGGAAAAGAGAGACAGGTAAGGATGTTTTAGCTTAAAAAACAGATACTTTGAGAAATAGCCTATTGTACCAACAAGTTTCTGGTTTCTCCTTTATATGATATAAACTCAGTCCACACAAACACATCTTCTTAAAAGCTAGGGCTATTCCAAGCACACACATTTTAAAATTACGATAAAATTAGGGGGGTCTAACTTACCATCATTTTTTCAAAGAGATCCAGTACTTCCTTCTCTGACAAATTCAAAGATCGTTCATCATATAATGGCTGAGCTGCGGGAAACTCGCTCATCCCAACTTGAGAATCAATAGGATGTTGAATAAGAGGTTTTTCTTTTTTGACAGTAGATTTTCTGAAACTTGTAATTCGGTCACGCTGCAAACAACAACAAAAAAGCACTGAGAAAAAGATCAAGAAGCACGAACATGAAGAATTGAAATATCAAAATGGCACTTAGTATAATATATATCATTATTGTCTTTTGACAAAATGTTATTTTAAGCAGCAAGCTCCCGTTAGAGATTGTACTATTTTGAAACCTTGCAGCAGCTCTTCAGCCCCAGAGGTCTAGGGTTGAAAAGTATTCCTCAAAAATACACCCTTGTCATTTCTGTTTTGCACAGTAAGTAGGTAAAAAAAAAAAAAAAAAAGTCCTGCTGGTTGTTGCTGGGAGAATGTGTCTTTGGTGGTAACTTTAGAACCATGAAAAAAAGAGAAATAAAATAAAAAGAGCCACTGGTATCCAATTCTAAGGAAAAATTATGGTAATGTTTCCCTTCCTCAAACTGGCAAAAACTGTGATAAGTATATATGAAAAAATTGTCAGTGTAGCACTATAATGGTTACAAACATGGACTTTGAAGCCAGACTACCTGGATTTGAATGCAGGCTCTGACATTTACTGAGTAACCCTGTGACTTGGTTCTCTCTCTGAGTGTTTCCTCATCTCTAAAATACAGATAATATTATTACCTACCCCAATGGTCCCCAACCTTTTTAGCACCAGGGACCAGTTTCATGGAAGACAATTTTTCCATGGACCAGGGCAGGGAGGGGAAGGGGATGGCTTGGGGACGATTCCAGTGCATTACACCTCCACTTCAAATATCAGCCATTAGATTGTCATAAGAAGCACGCAGCCTAGATTCCTCGCATGCACAGTTTCCACCTATGAGAATCTAATGCTGCCACTTATCTGACAGGAAGCAGAGCTCAGTCAATGATGTGAGTGATGGGGCGGCTGTCAACTCAGATGCCATAGAACAGTACTGGTCCACAGTGCTGTGGACCACACACCTACGGCATGAGGTTATTGCGAGATTTAAATAAGTTGAAACGTTTATTGCCCTTAGCTGCTATTTATTATTACTGTTGTTGTCACTATTATTATTTTCCTCCAGGTTTTTCTCCCCTGAAATGTGGGGCCAATGAGGAAGCCAAACAAAAATAAAAACATCGCCATTTCCACTTACTGGAAATATAACAAATAGAAATGTCTCATTCCTACAAATACCATTAGGAAGAACTTGCCATTTTATGGATACTGACTTTGAACCATTGCATGGATTCCATGTACAATCTCTAATGATTAGCTTGCTCTTTCACATAAAATGAGTTAATGACTTCAGTTGCAGGTAAACAGGCCCTTCTATTTGAAACCATAAAACATTAAATACCAAAATCAGTCATGTACATAAAACTGAATGCAGCTCAGTTTTATTCTGGTTTCTGTTAGGAAGCACATGCATACCACAGCTCACGTTAAATAAGCAGACATATTAGATATGAGGACAGTGCATCTTCACCATCACGTTACCAGAGTCAGTATCAATTGTTTCAACAATACAAAAAACATCACAGGAATTATTACCCCCACATATGTAAAAATTATGGTGACCCCCATTAAAAGAACATACCTTTCACTTTATTAATTCAAAGAACACTTTTTGTTAACCAAAAGGTGTACTTTGAAAGAAACAATGAACACTTTTAAGCAGCTTATTTAGGTTTACAAAATTGATTTGAATACATGGTTTGCTTACAAAAGATTATGTTAATCATAATCTTTTTTTTTTGAGACAGAATTTTACTATATCGCCCTCAGTAGTGTGCTGTGACGTCACAGCTCACAGCAACCTCAAACTCTTGGGCTTAAGCGATTCTCTTGCCTCTGTCTCCCAAGTAGCTGGGACTACAGGCACCCACCACAACACCCAGCTATTTTTCGTTGTTGTTGCAGTTGTCATTGTTTTAGCTGGTCAGGGCCAGATTCGTACCTGCCAGCCTCAGTGTATGTGGCCAGCACCCTACTCACTGAGCTATGGGTGCCACCCAATAATATTTTAGAGCTGATAAGAAACTTAAAAAATTATCTAGCTCAATTCCTTCATTTTGCAGAAAAAGTGACTTGCCTAAATATACAAGCCCCTGGTTCCTTTTCCAATCTTCGCATTAAGATTCATTTCTTCAAATTGTTTTGAACTATATTTTCAAATTTTCTTTTCACACTTTGAGGGAAATTAAGTTGATTGAGACACGTAATATGCCTTCAAACAACTCAAGAAAATAAATTAAGTAATCCCAAATAAGCTGAGTTTATATCCAACAGTCAAATTTCATTTAAAAAATGTGGTGGACATGAAAACATTTAAATATGCAATTGACCATCAAATCAAATATCTCTTTTCCTTTCTCTTGATATCACTTAATATTTACTTTCACAGTACTAGCTTTGTTCTTGAGTAGCATTACCTATGTATATATTTGATCTTCTACTACATTTTTAATTTTTATCTAGAAAATTGGCTTTTGATTTCAGCTATATCTTGGTAAGAAAATGACATTAAGCCACACACTTATATCTACTTACAAAACTAACACTATTTTACAGTATTTGTAGGTAGATAATGTCATAAAGAAAAAAAAACTGACAATACTTTAAATACCATTTTTTTTTTGAGACAGTCTCACTATGTTGCCCTCGGTAGAGTGCTATAGCATCATAGCTCACAGCAACCTCAAACTTTTGGGCTCAAGCAATTCTCCTGCCTCAGACTCCCAAGTAGCTGGGACTACAGGCACCTGCCACAACACCTGGGCTATTTTTTTTATTGTAGTTATCATTGTTATTTACCAAGGCCTGGGTTCAAACCCACCAGCCTCAGTGTATGTGTCCGGCGCCCTAACCACTGAGTGGGCACCAAGCCTTAAATACCATTTTTAAAAGTTCAGCTATAAAAAGGCACTTTAAATTTTGAGCCCATAATTTTTAATAAGATATACTACAATAGACTCAACTTGAAAATATTTAAGGCTTTTAAATTTAATAGTACCTAACATAATGAATTTGTTTCCTATTTGAAACTAATTTCCTCCAATATTAATGTTTAATATAGTTATAATTTGTTTGGATATCAAAAAAGGAAACATCTGTGTTTTCCAGAGTCTAGATTTATATAGAAAAATTTTTTTTAATTTGGTTGTGGTATATATCAGAATGATAGTATCAAATTTTTGTTAGGATCTCATACAACTGTTTAGGCTAATATTCAAAAAAGAAAAGCCAGTCTTTTCACAATTCCATTCTATTGTAAACATACAGACATTTTATATCTACATGCTTTAATGTCCACCCATTTTAATAAAAAGGCAACATGCATGAGTGACATAATAACATACTGCTAAGACCACCTTACCACATCATCTGCCAAAGTTTTTATTTGAATGTTCTATTAAAACCAAAAGGAAACAAACAAAAAGAAATACCAGTCAGATAAGAGAAACTCATTGATCAAACAAAAAAAATAATTAAATGATTCTCCTTTATCAACTTTAAATAGTAAAAAGAATTAGAAAGTTCAAACATATAAATAATATATACTTTACAAAAGAAAAAAAAACCAACTTTCAAAGATTTAAAAATAAAGGTTTGGGGAGGAGAATATCTATTTGTTTTTAAATATGGCTCTTAAGGTCCCGTAGTCAGATCTGAATTCAACATTGCTACCTGTGTTCAAATGTGAGAAAAGAGACAACAAAATCATCAGCACTTGCAAGCTTTTTTGTTGTTTTGAAATGAACAATCATGTTTTTAGGATACTGAAATAGAACAACAATGTGCATGGTAAGAAAAATGTTACGTTTAACACTGACGAAACATACTAAAACAGGTTCATCTAAGAACTCAGTGGTACATATGTTGGACATTTAAAGGACACCTTTATAAATATTTTAAATCGAATTGAACTTAGTGATTCTGTTAATACACACCTATTTTTCAAAAACTCTCAACACTCTTTTTTTTGCATGTGGTTTTCTAATACTGAGAATCACTGGAAATGATGTTTGCTACTTAATAAAATACAGTGGTTAATAAAAACTACCACATAACACATATAGGCACGACTATTTGAAGAATTAGATGACAACATTATTAAAGTAATACCTAACAGTTTAGTAATCTTCCATGATTCAGAAGATACTTCATGACTTTACAATAATGTACAAATGCAGTTTTTATTATATTGTAAAATATGTTGAGATGCCAACTGGGGTTGTGATCAGGAAAGAAACAGACTTTTTAAAATTGTGTTAGGAATACAATTTAACCCTCCTATACATTTACTTCTTACAACAGAAGCTGAATAATGTTTATCAAGTTGATTATGCATGCTCATGTCCCTTTTTACTAAGAAATATATGGTCCTTTAACTGACAAGGAAAGTTCCATTATGATTATTAAGTGAGAATTCCTTGGTCATAGGATCTCAGGGAATTATCCTTAAATACCACCAACCCACTGCTATTAAAGGTCATCCTCCCTAAATCAGCTGGGGCAAATACACTATTTTATATATATTCATTCATTCTTTCTTTCTCTCTCTCTCTCTCTGTATGTGTATGTGTGTGTGTTGTGTGTGTAGAAAGAAAAAGAGAGAGAAACAGAGAGCTCTTTTTTTTTTAATCCGTTGATTCCCTTGGGGGTCTAAACTTCTAATCTCTGTACTATGTCTTCATCACATCCTGCTGACACAAACCCCAATCAATCATTGCAGCCCAGGAAACAGGAGGTATTATTTATATCAGAACTGAAGCCATTTTAAGAAAGATGAATTCACCCTAAGACGCCCTCTACCAGGTATTTTCTCTCTAATTTTTCTCATGGGTTACAGAAAATTGTTTTATGCACAATGACAAACTATGTAATTTCCTGTGATGCAAAATCAGAAAAGAAACGACAAAGTATCAAAAATGCCTAAACTAACCCTGCCACCACCTGTATGTGTGCCTGTCACACATCTACCAGGATTTTTGGGACAGATTATACAATTGCTTAAGCAACTACTACTTTCTACTACACCTGCCTTAAATGTTGTTTAAGAATAAAATAAAGAGGGCAGCGCCTGTGGCTCAAGTAGTAGGGTGCCGGCCCCATATACCCTGGTGGGTTCAAACCCGGCCCGGTCAAAAACTGCAAAAAAAAAAAAAACAGCATAAAATAAACAAGCCAGGTGCAGTGGCTCACTCTTGTAATTATAGCACTTTGGGAGGCTAAGGTGAGAGGATTACTTGAGGCCAGGAGTTTAAGACCAGTTCGAGCAAGAGAGAGACCCTATCTCTACAAGAAAAATAGTAAAATTAACTTCATGTGGTAGCATACATCTATATTCCCAACTACTGGGAGGCCGAGGCGGGAGGATCACTTGGGCCCAGGAGTTTGAGGCTGCCGGGAGCCATGATGACACTGTCATATTCTAGCCTGGCAACAGAGCAAGACCTTGGTTTTATTTTTGACCAGGGATCCACATTTAGTTTATAAACAACCAAAACTCTGAAGTCAAGAGGAGCCCTAGAAATAGAAATGTATCTAGTATTATGGATATTCCCGGTCAGAGGGAACAGTGGGGTCACAAATAGGGCATTCCGCATTGTGCACACGATTTCCACTTTCATTTTCTATGGCTATAGTCCCTGACCCCAGTCTGCAAACTGTTACATGTCCATGGCCTGTTAGGAACTGGGGCACACAGCAGGAGGTGGGGGGTGAGTAAGCACAGCTTCATCATCTGTTTTTATGTCTTCTCCCCATTGCCCACATCACTGCCTGACCTGTTTGCCCTGTCAGATCCCCTCACCCAGAAAAATTGCCTTCACTGATATCACAAAAGTCGGAGACCGTTGCTCCATAGTACAGGGATCATGACGAAAGAAGTGGAAGGTGCCTACGGCCAAATAATACAGGGCTTTGAATGCTGTATGTGTTAAGGATAGTAGTCTTTCTTCTATAGGTCTATAGGCATTGAGTTTGAACAGGAGTATGACAGTCATTCACGGTGTTTATTGAGCAATGTGTACAAAACTGCTCTAGGCGTTAGGGGTACATTCCTAAACCAGACAGATAAGAATCCCTGTCCTGTGGAACTCACATTTTGAGTGGGAAAAATAGACCATGATAATAATAAATCATAGACTATGTTAGTTATGTGCTAAATTCTATTGAGAAAAGGGAAAAGTGGAGCATGTTAAAGCAGGTCAGGAGTGCCAGGAATGTGTGGAGGAGGCAGATGTTTCCATTTCAAATAGAATGGGCAGAATAAGCTTCACTGAGCAGAATCTCGAAAGGCGGGATGAGGAAATAAACCACGTGGGCAATGGAAAAACGCCTTCCAGGGAGAGGGGAGAGCTAGTGCTTGTGGCTTATTGCCTTACTGGAGAGCAACAGGGGTGTCAGTGTATCTGGAGCTGGATGAATGAAGATAGTAGTAGGAGATGTTGTCAGAGGGATATGGAGAGTATGCGGATCAGTAGGGCTGTGTAGACCATCATAACAACTTTGACTTGTGCCAGGAGGGGAAACAGAGAGTCCTTGGAAAATTTTGAGCCAGGGAGAGTCATGATATAACTTTGGTTGTGTGCTATGTTTAAAATTAACTGTAGGAGAGAAAAGATGGAAACAGGGAAAAAGGAGGTTACTACAGACATCTAGATGAGAGACAATGACAACTTGAACCACATCTCTGTGGACTGTAAAAGATTATCATGGGATCAGACAACTGCTTGACTATGGGAATGAAGGAGAGGGCAGAGACCAAGGTGACGTGGAAGTCTTAAACCTAAACAACTGGAATGCAGGTAGAACCATTAACAAATATTACTCTCTCATTTATAGCTCTCAAATGAAAGCTACAACTTAATTCTAGCAAATTTTGTTCTTATTGACAGAACATCTCTAAAGAGACAGAAAAAGATGAGTGAAAAGAAGAACAGGGCCAATAAAGTTCTGAGAGATAAACCAGAAGGTCTTTGGTTTGTAAAAATCAGTCAAAAGCTAGAAAGGATGTTAAGCTCAAAATGAATCAATGACTGAGGAGTCATGAGATAGTCTCAGATGAATTCATGTCTATTCCTTAGAGGGCAAAATGGAAATGACAAAAGGCAAGGCTCACTTCTCTAAATTTGGTAAGGGGCAAAGGTTAATAAACATGTAGACCAGCTGGTACCCACTGTGATGTTAGTCAGGAACCAATAACTTCACCTCAGAAATCTCCTCCCCAGGGGTGGTGCCTGTAGCTCAAGGAGTAGGGCGCTGGCCCCATATACCAGGGTGGTGGGGTTCAAGCCTGGCCCTGGCCAAAAACTGAAAAAAAAAAAAAAAAGAAAAAAGAAAGAAATCTCCTCCCCAAAGCAGAATCCTGTTCCCATTGATATTAGGGACCTATGGAAATAAAATATCTGAGACCAAATTTGGGCAATAGTGCAAGTGATGCCCAAAACACACAGAATGAAGGAAATTGACAGGTGGGTGGAGAATATCACATGTAGACACATACAGATGGCAATTCTGGGGTCCCCAAGTTCCACCTGAGGCCATTAGGCAAATGGTATCTATCAGTACCTGTCATCAATGAAATCCAGTGTGGCCAAGCTGCCTGCAGGTGTCAGCAACTTGATTCCTATTATTGGTTTGTTAGTTCCACCCTCTTCCTCCCTTACTCCCCCTCCCTTTCTCCCTTCCTTTTTCTTTTTGGTCCACCCAAATCTTTACAGAATATGCCAGATGCTGTGAGAATACATATAAGAATAAGATGCTGCATCTTACTTTCAACTTGCTTGTCACCTAAAAGGAAAGACAGGACAATCACATATGACTGCAACACTGAGCAGTGTGTGGTGAGTGATACAAGTGAGAATGCCATGGATCTGAGAGGAGAGGCAATGACAGCCAAATGGTGGCACCTGAGAATGCTAGCTAGTGGAGGTAGAGAGTGGAGTGGCCTGGGAAAAGTGGGTAGAGGTGGAGCTGGAGGGTTCCTTCCATAGACAGAGGAAGAGAGCTGCTGGCAATTTCAAGCTATTTCACAGAGTTGGGCAAAAGGAAATAGAATGCCATCTGGAGGAATGAAGGATAACTGCTCCAGCCATGCCACCCCTCTGGTCATAAACTTGACCTGAGGGCTTATTAATACCCCAATTTCTGGGTCCCTACCCCTCAGAGCTCCTTATTTTGGAGGAGGAGGTAGCCTGATAATTATGCATTTCCTACTAAGAACCGCTGATCTAAGAACCACTATCTGGGAACATACCACACAGGCTCCACCTGACTTGCTGTTTCCTATGCCTAGAATTTTCTCCCTCAGGTATTCACATGACTCTTGCTCCCACTTTATTCTTCACATCTCCTCTCCTGACACTGTCTCCTTCTTATGCTTTATCTCTCTTCGAAGCCCTTATCAGAACTCAACACTATGGTGTATTAATTTCTGTCATCCCATTGCAATGTAAACCCCATAAGAGGCTTTGTTTTATTCATCAGTACCTAAAGCAGCACCAAGTTCCTAAAACCTACACTCCCATAATTCTAGGCTTTAAAACGGTGTTGGGCACATTAGGCACTCAATTGATAATGCCAACTGACTGCAAGAGGTATTGCCTTAGAAAGAAGAAAAATGGAACAAAGAACCTATGTAGTTTGTGGTAGGAAGAATGGATGCTACTTCTTCTCCATCTCACCAATAAAGATAAATTTTTTTCTTTTTGCTCTCATTAGTAAAAGGTTTGGTGTCAGGAGTGGGAGAAAGGGAGGCTATAGACGTACGTGGGACGTTCAAGTAATTGGATAGCTTTTAGAGCAGCTGTGTGGAGACTGCACTACCTCATCAATCTATGCTCTTAAGGAGAAAGAAGAATGAAACCCTCATTCTGGGCAGAGAAAAACAGGGCAGGCTATACTTCTCCAAAATACTGAAGTGATTTTCCTATTTGATATTATATGATGTTCTACTTATCACTTAGTCAGTTTTCTTTGCCTCTATACACAAGTCTGAAACTTAGGGAGAACTGGACTCTCTCAGGTGTCCTCATCTCTGCTCCATAAGCTGAGGACATAGAATATTTTCTCTGCAGCCAAAATTTCCAACTACTCCAAACATCATACTATACAGGGTCATTAGAAATATTCCAGACTTCAATATGTTTAGCAGTTTTGATGCCAAACATATTATTCCTATGTTGGCAGACATCTCATGCAAACATTATGGAGAGAATATAATAAGACCCCAACCATACCTTATTAAAAATCTTGTGTCCTCATCACAGACACAATATCAGAAAGAGGAAGTTAGAGGACATTTATGTGATCCCTGAATTAGTCTGATAAGATAAAGACATTCTGAAAAAAAGATAGGCAAACTAATGAGGTCACATGAGTGAATGGTTACAGATTCTGTAAGTGCAAAAATAATGCAAAGTTTTCATCTGGTGATAAAATGGGTGATACCCTAGAATTTTCATCTTTCAGCAGTTGGTAATCTAGGACTGAAATGCTGCAGAAAACATGAAGTGTGTGTTAAAAAAACAAAGGTAGAGAAAAAGCAGGAAGAGAGAGTGTGTTAACCTAATATGCTTGCATTTTCATTTGGTTTTAAATACTTGTTCATGTTTTATTTATTTACTTTTCTCAGTTTGGATTGTTAGATTAAACTATAAGCCCCCAGGAGACAGATTGCTGCTTTCTCTGCAAGACACCGCCTGGCACAGCCACTTTGAAGATTCTTAGCTCTACTTGCAGAAAAGAAATGATGGCCAGGTAGATTGGGATCACTGGTCTCCTGGTACTTGGTTAGTAAGTCTTTGTGGAATGAGGGAGGATGAGAGGCCTGGAAAGATGGATGAGGAGATGATAGCCCTAGTTCTCTCATAACTAAAGGAGGAAGAGAGAAGACCCATTTATTTGGCTAAAATTCCTCAGAGTTAAACATGTATTCTTATTGCTTTCAATTCCAGCTTGGTTTCTCTGTGAGTCAGGCTCCCAGCTGAAACAGAATTCTGGCTAGGTGGTTAATAGAGGAACTATTTTTTTTTTTTTTTGAGACAGAGTCTCAAGCTATCCCCCTGGGTAGAGTGCTGTGGCATCACAGCTCACAGCAACCTCCAACTCCTGGGCTCAGGCGAGTCTCTTGCCTCCGCCTCCCAAGTAGCTGGGACCACAGGCGCCCGCCACAACACCTGGCTATTTTTTGGTTGCAGCCATCATTGTTGTTTTGGCGGGCCCGGGCTGGATTCCAACCCACCACCTTAGGTGTATGTGGCTGGCACCTTAGCCACTTGAGCCACAGGCGCCGAGCCAATAGAGGAACTATTTACAGAGATGTGGGCCAGGTAAGGGGACAGATGAGGGATGCTGTAGTACCCAGAGATTAGTGACCCCTGGGTCTGAAGAGACAGATGATGGACAGAAATCACCCTCCTCAAGGCTGAGAAAGCTGGCCCTGGGAAGGGGGAGTGTCCAGCAGGAGCTGTGGCCTTGGAGGCTGGCAGCTGTCAGAACTGCAGCAGCACTGAGACCAGGAAGAAATACCCCAGTCTCTCTCTCTTCCTGCCTCCATCCGAGACAGTTCACAGAGACCTTGACCCCCAGGCACAGAGAAGAGAAAGGCAGAGTATAAATGGAGGTTGGAGCAATATCTTTAATTTTGCTTGATTTGCTTTTTGATTTCTTCAGGGCTTATTTAAAGCTGTGCCCACACCCTTTTTGCAATGTAATAGATATTGAATAATGAGGGTCCAACAAAGAAGGTTCCAAGTAATGTGAGGTAACAAGGAAAGATTCAAGGGTAATCACAGAACTGGGGTCCATTTCATCCTCCTTACCATCAGGTGGCCCCTAGTAATGCTCGGTGATCCTTCCAAAGATTGCAAGACATTCCCCTCAGGGACATTTTAAAGTGATACCCTCCCTTCATCAGGTCCCCATTTGAAGAACTCTCCCTTCAAAGAACCAGGACCTCACCTCCTACTTTATAGAGGAAAGAGGGACAGTTGGCCAGCTTTCTGTCTCTGCAGAGACCCAGCGCCAAACCCTTCCCTGGGTCTCTTTATCTACAGTCTCTACCTCTCCTTATTTCTCCCACCTGGCATAAAATAGAAACATACTTTTCTTACAAAGTAAGTGCAAAAGAGCAGAACACTCCTTCAATTCTAGCTATTGACTCCCTTCTTCTTGCCCTTCCCTATACCATCGCAGCTGATTTCCTTGCATCCCAATTGGTCCTCAACCTATGGTGCTCTTGTTTTCACTCTCTACTCCAGCAAAAGCACCTTTGATGATATCACAAATGATTTCCTTGATGGCCAAACTGGTGGGCACTGTTTCACAATACTTGATGTGACTAACCTGTCCCTTTTTGGATCTTTGTTTCCTTCCTATATTCTTACTCTCTTTCTAGGCAGTTCTGCTACTTTCTTCTCTGGCTTTTCTCCTCTGCCGTGTTCAGTTTTTGGCTTTCTTTTCTTTTCATGTAATGAGCGCTCCCTGGGTGCTCCAGTGTACACTCAGGGTTTGAAGAAATTCTGTTTACACACAAGTCACTGTGCTGTTTCATTGTCTAGACAGCTCTCTCTCACTTCAGACCCCTCCATTCAATGGGTGCATTATAGGCACCTCAAACTATACACATCCAAAAAAGTGCTTATCTTCTCTGCAAAGAGCTCAGTCCAATTAGGCAGTCCTGAGAATCACTTTCCACTGTTCCCTCCTTCCTCCTCCCATCTGGTTACCTAATTGTGAAAATTGTACCTCCTGAATAGTTCTCTAATTGGTTCATTCTTTTCCTTCCATTATCACTGCCATGAGTGAGGACCTACCTCATATTTCTACGGTCACCATAATGTCACAGTTGTCTTGCTGCCAGTCTTCAGCCGTCAGGTCTTTCCTTCTCATTGATGACAAAGAAAACTTTCTTTTGAAAATCTAATCATCTAAATTCCTGCTTAAAATTCTTCATGAGCTACCACCCTGTCACCTGTGGTAGAAATCAGAACTGTGTGTTGAGGGACCCAAGGCATGTCAATGCCTCCCCTCCCCACGCAGCCTTACTCCTACTAGGAGAAATCTCTGCTATGGTAGTTTAACTATACTTAATTGTTCTGGTTTTCTAGACTTGACCAAATTTTCACCTGTAGTCCTTTGAACCAATATATAGGGTGGATATAAAGTTCTTAAATTGCACATAAACTTTATGTCTACCCTGTATTTATTCTCTGTATCTTGAAACCCTTAACCTAATTTCTACTTGTTCTTTATGACTGAAATCAGGGCCATGTTCTTTTAGTACTAGTCCTTTAAAAGAAAAAAAGGATTAAATATCTTGCGTGGTTAACAAACCGCTCAAATTCCTGTTTGTCCTTTAAGACTCATCTTATTCAAGTATTCTTTTTTAGACCTTCTCTCCACCCTTCCGTCTGGATTAAGTGACCTTCCCCTGCATTCACTGGGCACCAAGAGTTTCCTCTGGAAGCACACGGATCCCAGGGTGGAATTGTTTACCTGTCTGAGTTACTCATTACGCCGTGCACCTGGGCTGTGCTTTGATCTCTGTAGTTCCAGATTAGCAGCAGGCAGACACCCGACAGATATTGATAGATATAAAATGAAAGTCTCCCTCATTAAACACTCCCCAGTCTTGCCAAATTACTTTCCTTCATCCCCCACAGCTCTAGAGAATAGGAAAGGAAAAAAGATGTCTGGACTCACCACAAGTGGTGGTGTCAATTGTGAAGTGGGCTCACCTGGCCTGGGTTTAGTCTTAACTCCATCCTTAGCTCTTCAAGTCCTTTTATCCTTATGGAGTTCTGTTTCCTTATTTATTCAACAAGGGGATTGGGTTAATCTAGGGTGTTTTGGCCTCTCCAATTCTGACATTCTATGACTTAAAAAAAAATCATCATTTATAGAATAAAAATTCACACTTTTAATTAACTGAAAGTTCTAAGTTTTAAAATCCTAGTAGAAGGGATTAATCTTTCAGGAGAACCAACTGGTGGTAACTGCTGGGTATCAGTGTGACCACTGAGAGAGAGAGACTGCTGTTATCTCTGGCAGGTTCCCCCAGATCTGGCCCCCTCATCAAAGACATACTTCACAGCCTTCCTTGGGGTGAAGGCCATCTACTGACTTCTGACCGGTAGGAAGTGAGGTTTGAACTCCTGGACAGTGGCCTTACAGAAAAGCAAAATGACCTTTCTTTTCCATTGCCCTGGTGGCTGGACTCAGTGATAGAAGACTCCTGAGGGAGCTAAAAGTTTCACACAGCAGAGCTGCCAAGCAGCAGGAGCCTGGTTCTCTAGCGCTACCTACCACCCACAGCTGTTCTGGATTTTTACAGGAAAGAGAAATTAATTTCTTTTGAAAGGTATGGGATTCTTTGTTATAACAAAACCAGACAAAAGCAGAAACAGCCCTACCCAATATCTGTAGTATCCTTACTAAAAATATATAATATAATAAGAAAATATTATTTTCATAGTACACTGAAAACTGAAAGAAGGAACAAAGATGCTCATTTTGTTGAAGAAAACCACTTAGAAGTTTGCGTCAACCTTTAATAAAATAATCTTAGAGGAAATGAATGACACTAAAGATTCTAAAGCTTCCTATTCTGCGTCTGCTTTATCATAAAGAAGCTAATGCCTAGAGGCAGGCTGAAACTTTTATTTAGCAAAGCAAATTCTAATCCAATAAACCAGTTATCTACTGATTGATCATTATGAAAACAAGCCACCAAAAGAGCTTTCATTTTCTGTTCAGTAATTCCATTTACAAAGATAGAAAAAACATACAATGATTTTGTTAGCCAGCACAATAGAGGCCGGGAAGTTATGAAACACTTACATCCTTTGCTGCTTTTTGAAGGGTGGAAGTGATTTTGCTTAATGTTATTACCCAGTAAGTACTTTGGTGCCATAACATAAAGGATCCATCATCAGAGTGTGCTCCACAGAGAAGGGAGCCCAGAAGTGTTTGAAACGTCCCTTCTCCCCCTTGCTCAGTGAGCAGGGAGAGCACTGGTCCCCCAGAGCACCATCCACCTGTGAGTGCAGGTCAGAGAAGAGCGATAGCCCTGGACGTCTTTAACAAGGAAAGCAGGAGGCCCCAACACCAGAACACACTGCAGGGAAGAAAGCTTTGGGTATAATGAGCTGATAAACATTCAGCACTTAGGGGTTGTACTGGGAGCTGATGCGTGAGGAAAGCTAAATATATTCTACCATTAACAGGTGGCAAGAGCTATGAGGAGGTCTCAGAAGGAGACCTGGGACCTGATTAACGGAGAACAATTCCATAACCCACACACTGACTTGAAGGGGAAAGGTTCAAAACCAACCACATATCCTGTACAGCTCCTCATGCCCCCATTTTACAGAGCACACATCTTAGCCTGTTGTCTGGAGCTGAGGTGGCACCTGCTTTGCTCATTACAGTGCTGTGATGCTGACGCTCTCTACTTCTCCCACCTGACCACGTTGGGGTGTCAGGGCTCAGGAAGAGTGAAACAGAGGCAGAATCAGAATTCTGAAGGGCCTTGAAAGCCAGGCAGAATATTCTGGATTTGATAGTGTTAACAACAGGAAGCCAGTGTAGGCTTTGAGCAAAGGAGTAACAAGATAAAAGCCTCATATGAAAAAGAACCAGAGAAAGGGAAATCTGTCAGGAGAAAATGACCTTAACCCAGACTGAGACTTACAGACAAAAATTCCTGGATATGGCTGGTGGCCACCACAAGAGGACAGATGAAATACTTTTTATAAGAATAGAAGAAACTAGAGATAAATTGTTCTCTGGGAATTGAACAAGAGGGTCACTTGAAGACATGGAGTAAAACTCTTCAAGGAAGCAAACATACTGAAGAATAAAAAGGCTGAACCCGGCTCTGTGCCCATAGCACCGTGGTTACGGTCCCAGACATATACACTGGGGCTGGCAGGTTAGAAAACCCCGCCTGGGCCAGCTAAACAACAATGGCAACTGAAACAAAAAAAATAGCCGGGCGTTGTGGTGGGCACCTGTAGTCCCAGCTACTCGGGAGGCTGAGGCAAGAGAATCGCTGAAGCCCAAGAGTTTGAGGTTGCTGTGAGCTGTGAAGCCACACACTCTACCAAGGTGACATAGTGAGACTCTGTCTCAAAAAAAAAAAAAAATAGCTGAATCCACAATTTTAGACTGAGAGGAGACACTGCCAATGACCACACCAGGACAGCTGGTGCAAACTGGGATAGTCCCTGACAATTCTGGGCCAGTGCTATACAAATGGGGACATGAGGCCATCCTGTCAAAAATAGGCTTAAGCAGCAGTGTAGATGACAAGTCCGATCCACACGACCCTCTGATCACTGTGCTCTGGCCCTGGATTTCTCAAAGTTCAGGGAATTCAAATAAAGCCAGCATCAGGAGAGGAAGGGACAAAAACCCGCTGTTGAGAGGGAATCACCAGGGAGGGAAGGCGGCAAACAAGCACCACATCCCTGAGGCTGAACTTCTCAAACGAGTCACTGTGTTTCTCATGGTTCTTTTCAATATGCCACATCCTGACTTGGGGCCTCTTTGCTTACAGGATTTGAGGACTACATTTTAAAAATGTCTTACTTCCCTTAAGTCTATTTCCCTGAATCTCCATGTCCTGTCCCCATAAGCAGAGCCATAGGGACAGCCTGGGCACTGCTCATTAACACACGCCAGCTGGTTAGAGGGTGGAACCAGCCCAGCTCTCACCTCTGGAATGGGGGGAAGTCGCCGCATCAGAGCTACTCCCACAGAAAGAACAGAGAAGGGAAAGAATCTTCCCTGGGATGGGAGAGGCATCTTGAAAAAATGCAGGGCTGGGTGAGGAAGGTGGAGTCCTTGGGAACTCAGGAAGCAGACCTTAAGCAGACCTTAAGAACCCAAGAAGCAGCCATGATGGTGGGAGCTGAGGCAGGGCTGGGTGCTCAGCCTTGGCAAGGCTCCAGAAGGGGTTTCTCTCTATCCCTCTTGAATCTGAGCTCTCCTATCGGTCCAAAGAGGCTGTTCATCCCACCCAGCACCAATACCTTGTACACTAACTTTCTGTGTGGGCTACTCTACTAAACTGCTAAACTGCGAGCTACCAGAGGGCATTCATTCTGTTGGTCAGTGTTCCGGCACACGATGCACATTCAGATATGCTTGTTGAATGAATGACTGCACACGCCCATGGCCACTTTCTGTGCCTTTTTGTGTATGTGACAATCTAAAATTCTTTCATCATCTGTCTTCTATCCCTTATGGGCCCTGCTTTTTGAATGATTCACCACCAGTGACTCATCATCACCGTAGAGAGTGTGACCAAGATTAAACTTCCAATTATACCTACATAATCTACTCCTTTTCATTATTGTTCTGAAAATATCTGTTCTAAAAACAAGATTAAATCTTCAGTTTTTCTTAAAAGCAATTATATTCTATGCCTCAACAAATGGCAGATAGAGAAGTATGGTCTGTGGAGTCCTGCAGAGCTAGGTGAGAATCCCACCTGCGTCCTTGCTTGTGACCTTGGGTTAGCTTGCTGTGAACTGGGACTAAAAGGTTAGGACCTCCTTTAGAGTATTTGTAAAATGAGGATACCAACTGCACAAAGTTACTAATAAAATTAACATGTTTATAGCTATTCATTTTAAGTATTGATAAGTATTAGCTATTTTATCACCCCATTAGGTATTTACTAAATGCCTAGAACCATGCAATAGCAAAGCGGTACCCATATTATTGCTTTAACCCTTCCAACAACTTAGTAAGGAAGGTTCTAATACTACCTCCATTGTCCCAGAGAAAGAAACTGAGGCTTAGAGAGGTTAAGGAAGTTGCCCAAGGGAACAGAGTTACTAAGTGTAGGAATGGAGAAATTGAAACCCAGGCAGTTCAACTTCAGACTTGTGCTACATTGACTGGCAGGAAAACAGTTCTGTGTAAGTACTTTTCAAAAATCACAGCCATCTTAACTCTATCCTGTTGCCAGAATTTATTTTTTTAGTGTTTTAGATTTCTCTTTTACCTTTACTAAGAAAACAAAGGTCTACCCTCATTTCCTGTGATGCAAAAGATCCTTGTTTGTTTGTTTTGTTGTCAACATCACAATATAATAAATAGCTAGGTTTGCTCTGAGGGAAACAAAGAGGTGAGGGAGAAACAGAGTGAAATGTGCTGGCAGAGGAGTCTAAGTCCCTGACTGACGTTGAAATGTTTGACTGAAATGTTTGACTTGGCCTGTGCCCCTGCAGCCCTCTGACATTCGAGCATCAGTAAATACTAAAGTCACCTTATTTTCCACGCTCTGCTTCTTTCCTTTTCTGTGCAGTTTTAAATCTTACTTGTGGATGTGTAATTTAATATAATTATCCCCAGACAAAAAGGTATCAGCTTTTGTCATCAGATTTTCCTTGTCTATAAATTCGTTTTCTGAGACCCTTAAAACTGGCCATTTCCTAAGCATCTGTTACACAACTGGCACTATCCAACTGTTGCTAGTTTATGCGTAAAGAGGACTGAGCTCATTAGCTGCTCTCAGGAGGCAGGCTGGGCTGCTCCGAGTGTTCTTTGATTCACACTCAGTGTCCTAATCATATTACAAGTGATAATTACATATTATTAGATTCAGCCAAGACCTACAAAATTATAAGAATGCAAGAAATTGGTCTTCCCCGTAATTATTCACAAGCCGCCCAAGTTGTATTAAGGGATAAAAATGAGGTAGATCACAATGATAACTTTGGATGGGCAAAGCTGGTCAAAAATAATGTGAAATCCTGTTATTCCATGTCTTCCCATCAGATTCTTATTCACTGGAAGCATAAACTTGCAGAAAGTAGCCTCTGAGTAAATAAAGACAAACACTTCCAAAGCTGAGCAGCTGCTCCGTCTTTGGTGATGAGAGAATGACATGTCCAATGAAGGCAAAGATGCCCCATTTTCAGTGGTGAGGACACTTAGAAATATTTCTAGCTGTAAAGGCGCTCCAGGCACCTGTTGGGGGACAGGTGAGCCTGGCTTCTCCAGCTTCTTCTCATTGTTTCTTTTATTTTCTTTCCACTGTTCAGACATTCTGGGATTAACTTATTAAGTGGCAGCAAAGAGAAAATGGCAATTATTACTTTCACTGCTGAGCAACAGAGAAGGTAGTGCCACTTCCTCCAGAAGGCTCCCAGTCACTGCGAGTTCCACACAGAAAATGGTGCTGCCAGTGGCCTCATTTCCTTGGCAGGGTGGCACTTGGGGACGCATGCCTGCTCAGCTACAGCAGCTGGGTAACTTATACCGGAGTGCCACACCGGAATGATTATGGAAAGAGCGACTGCTGAGCGGGGGAGCAAGGTCCTAGGTCACACCAGCCTGTGATACCTGTTTATCTTATGACCTGATATCAGCCAAGAGAGGTAGAATTAACTCCTCTACAGCTTGCGGCTGCACCATCAGCCTTGAAACACGGGCTCCTTTCCCCAAATCTCTAAAGAGGTTGACAAGGATATAAAGGATATAAAGCCAAGGATATATTCCAGGATATAAAGCCCTGATCTTGCATGTCCAGGAGACCAAAATACAGCCCTCAGATGTTCACTCTTTTCCGTCCTCCCAGAAACACTGGGGTGGAAAAATTGGGGATAGTATTACCGTCTGTAGCCTTTGCTTCTCCTCACTACCACCTCATCCTGCTCCCCTAAAACTGAGGGCAGGACTGGAATATGTCCTCTGTGAGCATTGCATTCATGGGAACCCTAAAGGCAGGGCCAAGATACTTTGAGGGAGAGAAAGAGAAACACTTCTCTTTTCTACTTACAAATTCTACTTTACACCATTCCTAAAAAGAACAACTTTAAGACTCTGGGCACTACTGAAGGATATATTTAAGGTTCTTCCAGCTCTAAAAGGCAGGCATGCCATGCTCTCCAGATTCAAAGGAGGACCCCCTGCAAATGTGAGCAAATAGTGTGCTGTCTATACCACAGCAAGTGTCAGGATAATAAGAACTTGCATAGTAAGTAACACACCGCTTTATACCCAGCCCCGTGCCTCAGTAAGGAAGGCTTATAGAACTCACGCTAACCCACAGAGCAAGAGAATCTGATTGTTTTTCCCCTTCTATGTTTTTCCCTCAGAAAAGTACCTGTAATTTTACAGCTGACTACTTTTATTCTGCTTATTTTGAGTGGAGTCATTTGCATTGCCCAGATCTGAAACTCTTTCTAATAATCGCTCTGCAGGTTAACTGGTACACATAAAAATCATGAAGCTCAGCTCTTCAATTAGTCACTGGTGAATTCAACCCACTGCTCCTGCGTACAACTCTAAAGGAGAGGCGTTAGTGCTCAGGTCATAATTCACGTGGTAGAACAGCGTCACCGAGCATCGACCAAGGCAAATACTGCAAACGCTGTCCAGGGCTACTTACTGCAGAGACAGAGTCCCATTCAAACCTGGGTCCACTACTGTGATGCGCGCAGTATAAAAGTATGGAAAGCCAGACTTGCGCCCACCACGGTCTCTCAGTGGGCAAAAGCAAAGACCCAGGAGCCGTGTGTGCAGTTTACATGGGGAGCAGGAAAGCGCAGATTCACAGAGACCACAAATCAGAAAAAGTGAGGCACAACTCAGGAGCAAACCGGCACCCCCTGAGCCAAATCAGAGCCGTGCAGGGCTTGAGAGCCTCTCCACTTACCCAGCATAGCGGTTGTTATAGAGGTGGCTGTGCCCTGGCTGCAGAATCTTCAAAAAGAGCCAGCAGAGAGGCAGGAGAGCAGCTGTCGGGCCCCTGCGCTTCCCCGGGCACTTCATAGCGTCTGTGAGAGGCACTGAAAGTGGCTTAAGCAACCACCCGGGGAGGCTGGAGGTGGCTCACAGCACCCCCTACACACCGCACGCCTCCTCTGGAAGGGGGTGGGGGAGAAGGGCTGGGAGTGAGCAGAATGTGACACTTCTTTCCAGCCACAAGGAAAAAAAAAGTTTAGGCAGCCGAGGAAGGAAAGTTGCTATTGAGACCCGGTCTTGGGAGAAGTAGCAGTGGCGGCAGCGGCAGCAGCCTGGCCCAGCAGCGGAGCTGATCCTGAATCAGGCTCCCCCCGGCAGGGGCTGGGCCTCCCCCGGGGCTGACTCGTGGAGGGGTTCGCTGGGTGCTGCTTCCTTTAGGTGCCACCTCTTTGCTTTGCCAGGGTAGAGCTCCTAACCTTTTTGTCAGCCTGTCTTTCTCTGCTACCTTCTGCAGCGTGAGGACCCTATCCTAATTGCAAATGATCTGTCTGCGGATGAGCTAACCAGCTGGCGTAGAACATTCGGAGCTCCATGCTTTGATCTCCCAGGAAAGCTTTCTGCACGTGTTCCACGAAATGAGATGCACAGTGAGCAGCCTGGGGACCGTGCTCAGTCAGGGGCAAGGGGCGGCACCTGGATGGTGGCTCTGGGCTCCTGACCTTCCTACCCAGAGCGGGTAGTGGCTTCAGTGGCCGCGGGAAGGTCTCCGCGTCCCCGCTACGCGGCACCCAGACCCGCTACTATCTCAGAGCTTCTCACGGGAAACAGGAGGCCTTCAAGGGAGGCCACATAGGGAGCCAGACTATTTAAATCAGCACTCCTGGGCATGGACTCGGTCCTCGGCGATTCTAATGTGAACCCACCGTGCTGGGCTGGAGCTGGGGCTTCTCAGAGTTGGCCCCACATCAGATCTTCCGGGAAGCTCATTAAACTGCAGCCCTCCCAGCGGGTTGGGGGCAGATTCCGCATCCCTAACAAGCTTCTAGGGGTGAAGATGCCGCGGGCCCTTCAGCCATACTTGGAGTACCGGGACTTCACTTTAGCACGAGGTCGGCCTTGCCTTCTCTCACTGAAGACCGGAGCAAAGCATTTCCTTCTCATTTTCTCCATCAAGGGTTTTGTTTCCTCTTTCTCTTTTTTTAAATTTCAGGTTAATGTGAGGGTAGAAACAACTAGGTTAGGATGTTTGCGTTTGTTAGGTGGAGTCCCTCTTGTAGTTGTGTCCTGCAGATATCTGACAGGCTGCCACACCCCCCTACACTGTGCCCATTAAGTGGGAGCACACCACTCCCCCCTCCCTCCCCAACTCAAATTAAATTGAGTTTTTCTCCTATATGGGCATGAGTTAGATCATCTACTGGCTTCATATTAGTACTGAGTACATTAGATGTTTGCTTTCCATTCTTGTGATACTTTACTAAGAAGAATATGTTTCACCTCCATCTAGGTAAATACAAAAGATGTAAAGTCTCCATCTTTTTTAATGGCTAAATAGTATTCCATGGTATCATAGCTAATTTACAACTACCATGCTGTGACAGCAACCTAAATGCCCATCCACCCAGAAGTGGATTATCAAACTGTGTTTTTCTTTTTGCAACCACTTACTCTACTCATATACACCAGAGAGGCCTCTGAGGGGTCCGCCCTGCCTTGTTAGGTAAGCACAATACTATCTAGGGTGCCCCTCTTATTCTCCACACCAAGTCCTCTTATGCTCTAGAAGAGAGTGAGCCCAATATGATAGCCAGAGTACCTGTTAGAAGAGAAACCTCCAAATCTTCCCCATTTCCACTACCTGAGAAGTTGAACCAAACTCCTCTGACAGATTCAAGGTCAGGTTTATGGCAGAGATGAAATGATTTTCATTTGAAATGAATCTCTGAAGTTTTCTTCAACTCCCCGGCATTAGCTTAGTAAATGTCTTCCCTGGGGCCTCTCTCTGACATCTGGCACATCCTCTGCTATAGGACTTACTGTGTCGTGTTGCATTTTTGTCTGGTTTCCTCATAAAGCTGTCTTCTCCTCAAATGCAGAACTCGATCCCTTTTGTCTTTGTGCACACTTCCTTTTACACGAACCTCCTTGAGAGAGCACAATGTTTCCTGAAGGAATGGTCGGCAATGTTTGTTGAGTGAATGATGAACCTGAGAAGGAGTCATTCATCAAACATCACTTCTGTATCTGCATGGAAAGAACACCCTGGCAGCAGAGAGCACTAGGGGCGCTTCTAGGGAGTGGAAGCTCCCGAGGTGGTCAGGTCACCTGGTTTTGCTGATTTGTTTATGTTGTCTTCCTTCCTGACCTCATGGCCTGGCACTTGGGTCATTCTAAACTGGTGAGGCCGCTTTCTCAGCAAGATGCATAACAATACTCGAGGCCCTTCGGATAAGGCCAAGAAAGGCTACACAGCAACCAGTGAACTGTTGAAATAAGAGGTTACCGTACAAATAAAACACTTCATCTCTTTGCATTTCATTATGTCAGAACAATGTATAAATCTGCCATTTTATATCACAGCCTTAAACTAGGAATGTTCAGTCTCTGACTAGGAATGAAGCTCATCCTCAAATCATTCTGAAAGACTGAATCCAGCAAGCATGTTCAGCAAATGTTCTCTGGACTCTCAGACCAACGGAATAATTTCCTGGACCATCAAAAATGCAAAAGACTAGAAGACATCCTGTAACCTTCCTAAAAATTTCAGATCAAAGAGAAGTCCTCAAACAATACAAGTCATGCCCAGAAATCATTCTTTGCTTTTCTAAGGCCCAGGTTATCTGATCAAACTTCTCTTGCAGTAGATAAGCTCCCATAAAATGAGTGATAAATGGAGTCCATTTAGCCAGTGGGAGGAGAGAGAACAGTTTTATAGATGAAATCAAAGATAAAAGTCCTATTTTTAAGGCACTGAGAGGGAGTGAATTATTAAACCAGTTAGGGGTTTGGAGATGGGAAGACAAGACATTCTATTTATTGGCTATGGTTTTGTCATGTTTTAGTGAAAGAGTGAACTACATTAGGAGAAATATTATGCAGGGAAAGAACTGAAACTACGACTGGGAAAGGAAAATGTCATCCCTGGGATTTGGGTCCATCCTTCATGATGAGATAATGTTTAATGTCCCTTCCACATCTGAAATTCTATGATGCTGTGGGGAAAGATTTTGCGATACCCCCTCCCCTCACCCAGTTGTATGAGAGACATACAGATTTATTTTGGTCAAGGTATCTGGAGGAGGAGAAAACGGTGTGGGTGGTGGCGCTGTGGGGTACAGACGACCTTCCTGCTGCAGTGGGGTTTGTGCTCATTCCTCAGTGCCTTGCTAACATGGACCCCATCGGTTCTCCTCGATGGCTTCCTGTCATTGTTCCAACAGTCAAGGAAACGGCAAATGTGAAGTTAGGCTACTGCCTTATGTGGTCTTGGCAAGTCTGTGAGGAATGTTCTAAAGTGTCCTTTAACAAGTCACTAACAATTCCCTCCTTACTGCCTCAGCACCCTGGGCGCCTCCCTCTTGTGCCTGTGTCTTTGGTCTTTCTGTCATCAGCTATCCATCCTTCTCCCTCCCTTAACCACAAGCCGCTTGTCCTCTTTCAGGCTTCTCAGAGCACACTCCTAAACCCTGACCATTTGCTCTCCACTCAGGGATCAGGGGTCTGTTCTCTGTTCTCACTCCACATTGGCGCTGAGGCTGTTCACTGCTCACTGTTTGAGTTTCTGAGGCTGTTCACCACTCACTGTTGGAGAGTCTCTTTTCCCGGGGACATTGTCCTCTCCTTCCTAGGGTTCCTTCTCTACTTTCTGCCTGCTAAAACAGCAGATGTTTCTCGGAAACCTTTGTTTGGACTTCTTTTCTCCTTGATCCATGTCATGGCAGAAATGGGCTCCGATTTGGGGACACTTTGTAGGGTCTGGGCAGATAAATAAACCCATTGTTACATTCGGAGTTTCCAGGTATCCTATAGGAACTCATCAGATGAGGTCTGACAATGAAGTTCATGAGCTTGATTGTCTGACCTCATAGATGCTGCAATAGGAAGTTATGTGGGCAGGGGCACATCACGGATTAGCGTGTTCTGAGGAAGTTGACATTTCAATCGAGTGTGAGCAGGAGCCAGCCATCCCAACAAGGGCGATGTAGGGGAGTGAGGGCTGGGACAAGACCATTGCAGACACAAAGAACACCAGAAACTGTCCCCTAGTAAATCTCAGCAGGATAAGGAGCAACATTCAGGCTCCTCTGCTTGACATTAAAGGCTCTTGAATATGTTTTCATTTTTATCTTCCTCAGTATTCACTGAATACTCGGCACCTCTTCTTTCCTTTGTGTTTGCTTACAGTGTTTCCTTGATAATAATAACGGTCATCTCTATTCTGCCTTCCTATCTTTATCCAGCCCAATCCTTGCATCCCTGCCGGACCCAGCTCAAGTCAGTCTCTTCCATGAAGCCATTCTGGTCCATTTCTGCCCGCAGTGGCCACCTTCTCTGAGTAGACAGTGTCTATTGATGCACCACTCTTATGTCTCACTGTGTGTTGACACTTTGCTCAAGATTACCATCTATTATATTCCCCAGTGTCTGAGGCAGTGCTGGGTTCACTGCAGACGTCCACCAACAAAGCCTTGATTTGCCTTTCAGCCCAGAGCTCTCAGGACCTTTTAACTGTCAGAGGAGCTCTGGGCCAGAGCCCCAGCCTGCACCCTTGTCTCAGCCAGGTGTCTCAAAAGAAGAGTCTTGCTCACTTAGATGAAAAAGCAATTTGGAGAGTAAGTCTTATTATTAGGCAAGTCCATTATTATATTTCAAGGTCCTTATGATTATGTTAGAAAGATGTTTTGTAGATTTAAAAAAAAGATGTTTCGTAGAATTTATAGAGCAAGACCTCTATAGTGTAGGAAGGTAGAAAGGAGTCCGACTTGCCGACTGAAAGCAGCAGTAGACTTCCACTCCCCACTCTCCTTGCTGTTTCTTCCTCCCCGCTTCCTCTGTCTCCCTTTCTCCTACTTTCCCTTTCTTCCTGACACCTGACCTGAGATGCTTACAAAGGAGTCAGCTAGTGAAAACATAGCAGACAAAAATACTTAGAAAAATGACTATTTCAGTGCTGGGGAAGGGGTGCATGTGTATTGCCATTCGTGATATGAAGTGTTTTAATGAAAATTAACAGAAATGTGAGAGGGATGGAGCAGGGCACAGAGATGTTATACGTTTGAACAGAATAAAATCCAAAGCAATATTAAAGCAAACGAATGAGAAACTTTCCTACCCATTTGCCTGAGGCAGTGAGAGGTAATGAATAAAAGGGAACAAAACCAAATCAGAACAGAATCGGCCTAATGACAGAAAAGATTCAGATGTGGGCAAAAAAGATTAGGCAGAAGGGAAAATTCAGATAGAACCAGGACTAAAGAGTAGATGGTGGGAGTTGGCTTAAGAAGAAAAGCTGTTGAGAGGAATGAGGAAGCCAGGCGAGCCCTGATGCTTCACCTCCAGCACAAGGGACGGTGCTGAGGGTGGAAGGAGGAGCAGGTGGTCTGGGTGCTGAAGGACAGACAGTCAGAGGAAAGCAAGAATGGGGGAGAATTCTTCCCGGCTGCCAGAAACGGAACTGCGGAATATACAGTAGAAGACTTTGAAATTGGCCCGGAGGTGTCACAAGAAGGCATTAATTTCATGCAGAGGAAGGAGAGACACGAAAAGAAAATTTTCTAAAGAATTTCCTGACTTTTAGAGAAAGATAGCTTAAAAAACAGGTTTATATCCAAAAGGAGAATTTCGAGAACTGGAGATTAGAATTAAATTTAGTAAAAACAAATAAAATAAACACAGAATTTTTTTTTCTTTCAAAAGTACCATTTAGAATAATGGCATAGCTTGTAGAAATTTTGGACTCAGAAAGAAATTAATGTTGCGGCTCGGCGCCTGTGGCTCAAGCGGCTAAGGTGCCAGCCACATACACCTAAGGTGGCGGGTTCAAATCCCCAGCCTGGGCCCGCCAAACAACAATGACGGCTGCAACCAAAAAATAGCTGGGCGTTGTGGTGGGCACCTGTGGTCCCAGCTACTTGGGAGGCTGAGGCAGGAGACTTGCTTGAGCCCAGGAGTTGGAGGTTGCTATGAGCTATAATGCCACAGCACTCTACCCAGGGGG
>CAUYTI010070671.1:0-21721 GCA_963575145.1 Galago senegalensis | reverse complement strand
GCATTACAGCTCACAGCAACCTCCAACTCCTGGGCTCAAGCGAGTCTCTTGCCTCCGCCTCCCAAGTAGCTGGGACCACAGGCGCCCGCCGCAACGCCCGGCCATTTTTTGGTTGCAGCCGTCATTGTTGTTTGGCGGGTCCGGGCTGGGGATTCGAACCCACCACCTTAGGTGTACGTGGCTGGCGCCTTAGCCGGTTGAGCTATAGGTGCCGAGCCACAAATTCTTGAATGTATAATTTTCTCTGTTATTCCCTCTTCACTACATTCAATGACAAAAAACTGATGATACGTTTGTTAGTGCCGTAGTGTGGCTCAACACGCATAGATTGCCCTGACATTAGAACCCTCCCCTTTTAGAATATCTTAGAAGGAAAAATGATCTTGCTCTTCATTTCAAAAACATTTAGTGAAATGGACAAAACTCTTTTCATTTTTAATTTCTCTCAAAGCCTCTGAGCTCAAAAATCTAGAGGGATTGTCTTTCTTTTTAATCATTTTAGGTTGATTTTTTTTTTGAGATACCAGATATTTTTGCATTCCTACAATTAAAAAAATCAAACCATCTTCATTAATTTCTATTAACATTTTAAACTTCATGTTTTCTGGGCAACTTCTTAGGATTTTTAGTGCATGGAACATCAATTGAGCTAATTAAGACTGAAAATAGAACACCGCTATCCATCTTTTTTTTTTAATTAAGTCATATACACATAGATCATGAATACATTTATGCATATGTGGGGTACAACGTGATTTTTTAATACAAATTGGAGTGCTTATATCGAACTAATTAATGTAGCTTTTACCTCATTTACTTGATTATTGTGTTAAGACATTTGTGTTCTATACTTGTTAAATTTGACTTATACCCTTGAGATATGCTCCATAGGTGTGATCCTGCCTTTTACCCTCCCTCTATCAAACCTCCTCTCTACTCTCCCTTCCCACTCCATTTCTCTCCTTCATCCTGGGCTGTAGTTGTGATCTATCTTTCATAAGAAAGTGTGAGGTTGGCATGGACGTGGAGAAAAGGGGACACTTCTCTACTGCTGGTGGGAATGCAAACTAATACATTCCTTTTGGAATGAAGTTTGGAGAACACTCAGGGATTTAAAAATATACCTGCCATTGGATCCTGCAATTCCTCTACCAGGAGTATATCCAAAAGTCCAAAAATCACGTGGCAAAAGAGATATTTGCACCAGATTATTCACTGAAGCTCAATTTGTAATAGCCAAGTCATGGAAGAAGCCCAAATGCCTATCAACCCATGAATGGATTAATAAATTGTGGTATATGTACACCATGGAATACTATGCAGCATTAAAAAAGATGGAGACTTTACCTGTTTTACGTTTACATGGATGGACCTGGAACATATTCGTTAAAGATCTTTTTAAGAAGAAAATATATCTATTGGCAACTAAAGCCTTTGAAAACAACGTACTGTCTTCTATTGTCTCTGGAACATATATAATTTCTTTGAAGTTCAATGTTAAAGAAACTAATGTAGACTAAAGGGAACCCTTAAGGTTTAAATTAATGTTCTTCCACTCATTTCTCATCAGGGCGTCATTTGAGCAAAACAAATGTCTTTTTATTTAGTCATTTATTTTTGCAGGTTTTGGCCAGGGCTGGGTTTGAACCTGCCACCTCTGGCATATGGGGCTAGCACCCTATTCCTCTGAGCCACAGGAGCCTCCCAGGAATATCTTTTTAAACTGAAAGAAGTTTGAGAAGTCACTAATGCTAACTGTTTTCATTAAGGGCTCTTACCATAAGTTTGCATTTTTAAGATGTTAAGTAGCCTTTAAGACTAAATCATGCAAACTCAATTTAATCATTATTTAGATCCAAAAATAATTAAGCTAAACCAATAATTGACTTTGGTATCAATGAGCTGGCTGTTTTAGCCAGGTTGACAGCCATCTTTTTGCCTCTCAAGCCTTCCAATCTGGAAACTATGGATTTGTAAGTGCCTTTTCCTGTTCTACATAAGAGTACTGAGGTGCAGCTGGGAAGTTCCCTTATTCCTGTTTCTTAATCCCTCGCATATAATATAATGTAGGGGAGAACCTCGCAAAGGGAAAGCACTTAATTGGCAGATCCAACTTTGGGAATCCAGGGAAGTATCACATCCTAACTAGGGTTAGTTACCTGTGACTATGTTCTCAAACTACAATTTCTTCGTGAGCAGGGACCATAGCGTCTTCATTTCTGTTTAGCACTTAATGAAATTTAAGTATTCACAGCCTGTTCATAGAATCGAATGAATGAATGAATGAATGAATGAATGAGTGAGTGAACAAACAAACAAATGCCAAAAGCCTTCAAAGAGGACAGCTGGGAGTTATTATATACTGAACACCAACGAGCTACTTGCTCACATATTATTTCATACTCTCTCAACTACTGTATGACGAAATGGAGGTTCAGAGATGTGCCGTGGATTGACCAAGGTCACACAGCTAGTACACGATAAGGTTGAGTGTTGACCCCAATTCTGTCTGGCATTCAAGCCCCAATCTTTCCCTACTTTGCCATACATAAAAGGGAAAGAGGAGAGAACAGGAAATGGTTTCTATTTCCTCCACTGAAGAAAGGCTTTTTCTCTCATCCTCAACTTAAAACATTGGATTTTGGAGGATGTGAAATTAAACCATGATGTGCCTTACGGGACAGGAGGAAAAAAGACTCCAGTATTTGTAAGTGTCCAGTTCTTTACAGCCATTCACCCTTCTATTTCCTGTGGCTCAGAAGGTAAGTGCCACTGTCTCAATTCAGTAAATAAATCATCAAGGCCGGTACTGAAGGTATTTGCCCCAAATTTATTTCTGATGTGGGTTTGCATCACTGCCTGTATATCTTAGCATGAAAGTTCAGTCTTCTTAATACCAGTGTCTCCTCTTCCTAGGGAGTGTCCCTGGTGAGACATATATCCTGTATGACAAGTTTGCTTCTTAGCTCAGCTAATAGCCTATAAATAAAAGAAAGTCTTAAGCGAGGATCTTAGCGTGGATTCTGCAGACATCTACTGGCACACACTTGGACTCCAGAGGTCTGAGGAGCCCTGAAATTGCAGGCAACAACAGCTGTGCACTTGTGCCTTGTTTTTGCGAGAGGAGACTCTCTGGATATTATTAGATCCTACAGCAGTTCCAAACCTAAAGGCTTAAAGATTCCTGAAAAAGGAAATAATCCTTGTAGTTTTAAATTCCTACTATCACTTATATTTCTCTAATAAGATTTATATTATAATTCATAAATTCTGATTTCATTTATTTATTTTTGAGACAGAATCTTACTTTGACACCCTCAGTAGAGTGCAGTGGCATCACAGCTCACAGCAACCTCAAACTCTTGGGCTTAAGCAATTCTCTTACCTCAGCCTCCTGACTAGCTGGGACCCTAGGTGCCTGCCACAACACCCAGCTATTCTTAGAATCGGGGTCTTACTCTGGCTCAGGCTGGTCTTGAACCCGTGAGTTCAGACAATCCACCTGCCTCGGCCTCCCAGAATGCTAGGATTATAAGCATGAACCACCACGCCCGCCCTCTGATTTTTTTTTTATTAAGTCATTCGTACATAGATCATAAATACATTTATGCCATTATAGGATTCAGTAGGTTGATTATTTGTACAAATTGGAGTGCTTACATTCTACCAAGCAACATAGCCTAAGTATATTTTTGCTTTATAGCACTTACATGCACCAAAGAAAGAAGATAAAGAAATAAATACGTTTACGTACAAGCATCAGTGACACTGTGGGGGGGGGCAGAAATGGAGCCTACCAGTGGGCACTGATGAGGGGACATTCAGAGCCCAGATGCCCCCTCCAGAGAATGGCCTAGCACAGAGGACAAAAAGAAACACAAGCAGTCTCTTAAAGGAAGTTCAAGTCTATGCAAAGCATGCTACTGGGCGTGACCATAAGCACGTGAAGGCCACTGCCACTGGAGAGGCCAAGTGCAAACTGGCCCCTTATCTTCTGAAGGTTTACTGAATAATCCTTGACAAAGGGCAGATGAACAGGAGGAGCAAGGGCATACAAATTTGTGTGGTCGTAGTTTTATGTGACACGGGAACCTTCAGAACAAAGACCCAAAGGTAGAGGGGAAACTGTCCATTCTTGTGGTTAGGTTCTAAAAAGAGAGGACAGCCATGTAGAAATAGGACGGGACCAAAGGGTGTGACCGAATGCTAGTAGAATGAGCCGGGAAACAGCAAGGCCTGTTGGTCCAGATTCGTCCCCGAGGCTCAGAGCTGCATCCCTTCCCTCTGGGTATGGAGCCAGACCTTCCCTGCAATGGGGGTCTTATGAGCTATAATCAAACGGGGGGGTCAGAGAATTTCTCTGTGGCCAATTTTTACATAGAAAGGCAGGGGGAAAGTTAGAGGAATATTTTTAGGTTTTGTGGCTGGCTTTGGGGGAAAGGGTTCTGGCAGCTCTCACCTGCCTTGGGGAAGAGATAATCTAGTCTCTATTCTCAGCCTCAGGAGAGATGAGGGGGCCAGAGACAGAAGGGCAAGAGAAGGTCCCAGAGAAACTTTTGCTTCTGAGTCCATCATTTTGGGGTGTTGCTTTCTGAACCCCCACACTATTGAAGAAGCAGTTGCCATCTTAACACAAACACAAGAAGAGCAGTGACACGCAGTGACATAACATGGAGATGTACGGCTTGAAAGGAACGTGGGCTGAGAGATTCAAACCCCCCTGTAGTCATAAAGCAGCCGGGGAAAGGTGAAGGTCATTTCAGGTTCACACACCCCACTTCCCTAAATGCTTCCTACTCACACAACAGCTACGTGCACTCAGCCCAGTTCAGGGACTCATCGGTACCTGCTGTGAATCTACTCACATGGACCAGTATGTTGTGTGATCCCTGTATACAAACTGGCATTATAAACTCTAACTACACCCAAGGAATCAATCTGCCACACTACAGCAGCAGCGTGGCCTAAAAGATCCCCGGGATACACGCTGCCGAGTCATAGCCTAATGGCTTTAACAGAGGCAGTAACTCGTATTATGTCAAACAGCTGTGTTAAGGACTCCCTAAATAGACAGCGACAGGACAAGAATGAATTAGCAGTTGTTTTCTGTGCCCGTCGTCTGAAGCTAATGGGATAAGAGGTTGCATATTAAAAACGAGAGAGAAAAGTAGATTTGGTTTGTTAAGTGTCAACTAAACCTAGTTTACGGATTTTAATAACCTCGTCAGACCTCTTGGTACTTTGAATGGAGGGGTCCCATGGCACAACCTTCCAAGATTCTAACACTAGAGTAAGCAAAAGTGATAGAGTAATCAGTCATTTGTGCCAGTTTGTACACAGACCTGATACTCCGAGCTCGTAAATCCCATGTGAGCCATTAAATCCACTGGTAGGACAAGGGGATAATGAGGCAAAGGTCCAGATGTGATTCTACACATGCCACTTAGTTTTACCTAAGACCATGCCTGAAAATCAGCGCTTTTCAGTTGACGCCTGGGCATCCTTTCTGCCAGTGACGACCAAGGGGCTGGCTAAGGAAGCATCAGCTTCCCCCTGCCAACAACAAGTGCAGGGATTGGGTGAACCCATATAGCAACACTTCACAACCACGTAGCTGGAGAACCAGGACCAGATCTTAGTTCTCATTTCTGCTAAGCGTTGTTGCATCCTCTATGGAAGACAGACAAACAGCACCATCCAGGGGTGTCCAACCCGTGGCCCCCACACTGCACGCAGATTACAGATTATTCGCCTTGCTCATCTGTGATGTGGGGTATCACAAAAAGTACTCACAGACCTTCTTTTTGCCTATTTGCTTTCATTAGTATTTGTGTATTTACGGTGTGGCCCGGGACAACTCTTATTCTTCCAGTGTGCAGCCAAAAGAAAAAGGTTGGACACCCCTAAATCAATTTAGGCTTCTCGTGTGTTTCCCACAGAAGGTTAGTACGAGGCTTCCTGAGTTAGAGCAGTGATTTTCAACCAGTGTGCTGGGAGAGGATCTTAGATGCTCTGCAAAAATTTTTCAAAAAATTATTTTTTAAATTCTTTTCAAAAGAAGTTCAAAGCACAGTAAATATATTCTTTCTTCAACTTTTTTTTTTTTTTTTTTTTTTTGCAGTTTTTGGCCAGGGCTGGGCTTGAACCTGCCACCTCTGGCGTATGGGGCCGGCGCCCTACTCCTTTGAGCCACAGGCACTGCCCTCTTTGACTCTTTTTTTTTTTTTGATCAACATAATTTAAGTGTGCCGCAGAAATTTCACTATAGGTTCAAGTGTGCCGGGAGATTAAAAAAACAAAACAAAACATTGATTTAGGGTAATATACACATATTTGCAGTTTTAATACTAATACTTTTTCTCATTATAAAAAAGAAAAAAAGGCACTACTACAATCTATATCCTACCACCCTAATATATGCGTACAAATCCACTTTCCTTTCCTGTGCATCACACACACGATCACACTATATCTACTGTTCGGTTATGTGCTGTCTTCCATCTCAGTGACAGATCATAAAGATCAGCTGATTCAGGAAAGACAGCTTCTAAATAAGCCCAATCAGATGTCACATAACGTGATCCGAAACAGATACCCTGCTTGGGAATTCTTCTTGACCTTTGGAAAGCTTGAATCTGTTAAAGGTGTGGGATTTTGCATTCTGTCCAAAGACCTGCCTTTGTGGTAGGACGCTGTGACGGTCCTTTGCTGTCAGCTAGTGGGAAACTTCAACTTTTAACCTATGTTTCTCCTGTCGAGCACAGTGGCTGTGTCTGTACAACACCATTATGTCGGCAAGGACCGTGCAGGTCACACGGAGCAGCCCTTTCTTACTGTAAGCCACGACCACTTGGTGTACTGTGGAATCAAGTTAATATTTTAAATGAACCTATTAGAAAACCATGGAATGGAAAACTTTCAAGTATATAACATGAAGTCAATGCAGGGGTTTGACCATGAAATTCTACTACTTTGGGTCCATTGTGTATGCGTCTGCTTGGGTTACAAGGTAAAATGGCCACCCATTTTTAAAAATTGAAAGCAACTGAGCTAGGCAGAGAAGCCTTTAGAACAGCAAGATTCTGAAGTTCCCTTGGAATCCATCTGTACCAGAAAAAAAAAAATGAATATATCAACTCATTAAGCCTAGAATGCCTCTAACAGCTTCAGGGCTTGAAATGGCCGGCCTCCATATTTGTTAAAAGAGGCAAACCTTTGACAGATTCCTTACTGCCTGCTGTTGGATTCCTACAGGAAAAAAGAAAAGGCTGTAGCCGGACTTATTTTAATCATAAACCTAGGCGTGTTTCTGGAATAATGAATCTTCTGATTAAAGACTGCAAAGTTCAAAGCCTCATTTTGGCTGCAGGAAGTAAAATGATTTGGAATTAAAGGTGAAGGAATTGAAGCAGGTGAAACAGGAAACGGCTTAAACTACAGCTGGACCATAGTCTCCCGCTTCTAAGAAACCCCAGCAGGAGGAGATGATCGGAGGAGACAATCAGCATTGGAACCATTGGTCAGCCTTGGCAAAGCATCCAGGGTTTGGGGGCACGATAAAAAGTTTCTGCCCTGACTTTTGAAAATTGGCACTTTTATAAACAAGACATAATGATGTCCATCGCTGGCTATACCACTATTAATTCTTATTAATTCCACTAACTCATTAGTATACTCCACAAATCAAAAATGTGGTTATTGATTGGTAGGGTTTGAATTGATAGGCTTAAGAGTTCGCATGGGGAATTAATTTGAGAGTTACAAGTCCATATCCTCTAAAATGGTCTCTTTCTTGTGTACCACGATTAATTATGTATCTATTTAACTCAATAGCTAAATCCTTCTCAAAGTCCTCCCTGGCTGCCTCTTCTTTTCCTTTCAACAGTAGTAACCCATACTCTGAGCTGCAACAAGGCATTTAACTATATATTACACTGGGCCGCTCACTGTGAAATGTGTGATAACTTTTTATATATCACATTCCCTAGGCGATGTAGTACAACACGGACCACAAACTGGCTCCTCAACAAATGTTGGTCAAATGGTGAAACAGAAAAGAAGGAAACCACCATTTATACAATGATAACTCTGTGCTAGGCCCTTAGCAAGTCTATCACTTGATACCCACAGCAATCCTGAAAAGCAGGGACAATGATGCTTATTTTTCAAATGAAGAAACTGAGTCAGTCATGTTTGATAATTTACAAAGGGGAGCTGGGCACAGTGGCTCATGCCTGCAAACCCAGCACTTTGGGAGGCTGAGGCAGGGGATCATTTGAGGCCAGGGGTTGGAGGCAGCAGTGAGCTACAATCAGGCCACTGCACTCCAGCCTGGGGGACAGAATGAGATCCTGTCTCAAAAAATAAAATTCACAGAGACTCTGCTAAGTCTTCAGAATACAGAGACCTGTGTACTTCCTCAGAGATGATGGCAAATACGTGTATGTACCTGGAAGACAATTCTGGTGCTCTTTCCTTTTTTTTTTTTTTGAGACAGAGCCTCAAGCTGTCCCCCTGGGTAGAGTGCCCTGGCATCACAGCTCACAGCAAACTCCAACTCCTGGGCTCAAGCGAGTCTCCTGCCTCCGCCTCCCAAGTAGCTGGGACCACAGGCGCCCGCCACAACGCCTGGCTATTTTTTGGTTGCAGCCGTCATTGTTGTTTGGCGGGCCCTGGCTAGGGATTCGAACCCGCCACCTTAGGTGTACGTGGCTGGCACCTTAGCCGGTTGAGCTATAGGCACCGAGCCTCTACTCAGATTCTTATAATAGATCTAAGCAAAGCACAGAGTGACAGGTAACTATTGTGCTGCTAAAAGACAATGAGATAAGGTTGCAATTTTCAAAATGAAAGTTTGTAGTTATAATTGCATATGTGACACATTTCTTAACCTACTTACCTAGAGGGCATTCCCACTTACCCCTCTTAGAGTCCAAAAGGGGCAATTAGGTTCATATTCATATGCTAATAAGCATTGCATTATTTAAACCTGTTTTTCTTTTTAAACTATAAAAATGAGATTTGAACAGTGGCAATGGAAACATATAAAGTAGTAATTATCTTCTTCAAAGTGCAGCTTTTCACATAAACACATTTCAGCTAGCAAGCTTAGTAGCTATTATTCAACAATAAAATTTGGTGAGTAAACCTTACTTTTCTCCAAAGCAATAGCCCTTCAAAATACAGAATATTAAGTTACCTTACCAATATCTCAAAGGAAAGCAAAGTTTTGCTACAAATGCTGCAAACTTCCCTTTTTTGGGAGGGGGGCTGGGGCTGAGTTTGAACCCGCTCCCTCCAGCATATGAGGCCGGCACCCTACTCCTTTGAGCCACAGGCACCACCCAACTTCCCATTTTTTATACCTGAAAGACTGACTTCACGAAACATGCTATAATCTCCGTTTCATTTTTTCCCCTCTAAAAAAAATTTAGTAGCAGGAAGGGGATCAAGAAGCATCTCCATGTTCTCACTAATTAGTATTTGTTGTTAGACTCAGGAGGGCTTGGGGCACATGGCTATTTTAGATTGTGGAAATTAAGCCCGATAGGTAATCTCAGAATATCTCAGCTTTTGAGATGTGCCTCTCCCAGTGACTATTCAACAACAGGTTATCGTTCTACATTTGTTTGGTGGGCTGGCTGATGGTTAATAAAAATTAAGCTGTGAGAAAATTGTTCCCTGACTTGCTGGCGGGATAGATTTCAATTTATCATGTTGATCGGAAAACAAACAATCCCCAAATCCAAGTGGATTCACGCTTTAATCTGGGTGCTTTGTCCTTCCTTGTCCACACTGCACACTGATTATGTGGCACAGAATGTCGAGCATCAGACCAATATTGAATATCCCCTAGCACATAAGCATCATGCCAATTTCACTGAGCAAACTGGATGCCTGCTGCTTCTGCACGTTTAACGTACTGAAAACACCAGTCGAAATACAGATGAGCAGGCAACACGCTGCTGTGGAGTTTTCCTCTCAATCCCGACTCACAGAAAACCGAACTGTGAATTCTTCAGATTATCTCCATCCCTCAATTGTCTAGAACAAAAGGCGGGGGATTTGTATGCATTCCGACCCCCAGTGCAACCTTGGGTAAGTCACTTCACGTTTCTGTGCCTGGATTTCTTCATCTGTCAAGTGCTTATTATTAATGAACACCTGTCCTACAGGGTTGGCGTGAGGAACAAATGACACAGTAATTGTAAAAGGGCTTTGTAAACTGTAAAGTGCTATGCTAGTGCAATGTGTTCATAGCAATAATAAGCTGTTAAAAATGGGGGGTGGCTTTTGTTTCTGCTGTTGTCTTTTTACCTTAGAAGCTAGACTTTTGCCTTTTCCCCCTTTAAAACCTTATCCATTCTGCAAGAATCCTTCTGCCTGTTCTGTGTATGAGGTTGTTCCAAGGTGATCATTGTCTTAGCAAATTGCACAAACTGCAGCCTCTGGTTCAGAGCAGAAATAGACTGGAAGATATGCTCTGTGCTGCGGCATTTGAAGTCTGGTAAAAGTTCTCTCTATATAAGATGAGGATAACGTGATCAGAGGGGAGCTCCACATGTGAATTCTTCTTCATAGTGCCATATAAGCAATAAAACCAAAGAGAGAAGCACATTTTGAACCTAATAAGTAGGGCAAATGAATGAGAAAGGGCTCCTTTCAGTCTGTACTTTTCTACACGAAATAATAAAATCCTCGATGTTCGTGACTTCTGCAGTGAATTCCAGAGGTAGCATAGAAATTCTTTTTTTTTTTTTTGCAGTTTTTGGCTGGGGCCGGGTTTGAACCCGCCACTTCTGGTATATGGGGCTAGCACCCTACTCCTTTGAGCCACAGGCGCCACCCAACCTAGAAATTCTTTTCATCAGTGGGAAAGTGATCAATAAGCATATTGGGCTTTGTAAGCCCTAAAATCTCAGGGTGAAATACACTGTTAGATCTGCGTGAATATGTCGCTTTGGACAACTGATCTTATAGACGCTCTGTTTAGACCTATGATTTAACAAATGCCAGATGAGCCTGCTTTCCTCAGAAATGTGCCTCTCTGGTAGTTGACTGCAATCTGGATTTTCTTTTCCTGGCAGCTTCACTCTAGGAGCTTAAGACTTTTCCTTCCCTTCCAATGTTTCTTATTAATACATCACAAGTGTTTGTCTGTGATTGATTGATTTGAGACAAGAGTCTCACTTTGTGGCCCTCAATGGAGTGCTGTGGCATCATAGCTCACAGCAGCCTCTAACTCTTGAGCTCAAGTGATTTTCTTGCCTCCGCCTCCCAAACCTGGGCTAGTTTCAGAGGTGAGGTCTTGCTCCGGCTCAGGCTGGTCTCGAACTCATGAGCTCAGGCAATCCAACCGCCTCGAGCTCCCAGAGTGCTAGGATTACAGATGTGAGCCCCTGCGCTTGGCAACTTGGGTGTGATTTAAAATGACACCAAAACAGACCTGTTGCCATTTACAACTGAAAGTTAAGGAAAGAAATGGATATTATTTCTTGACAGTCTGAAAGAAACGATCTGCTAGGCTGGTATCAGGTTTCAAACCCTTTTGAGAGAGAAAGATTTGAAAAGAAAACGTAAAAGCATATGGGGAAAGAGAACCTGAAAGAAGTAAGTGCCCGAAGGAAGGCCTGAAAGTTGGAGTCTACTGAGGGAGGCCTCACCTGCATCAGCATTTTTCCCTTTAGACACATTCAACAGCCATTTTATGACTTCAGTGACCTTGGAAAGACAGGATTGCACCATAGAGGCACACCTGTTACAGTGGCAGTCTTTAGAAGTTTGCTCCGATCAGGCATCTGGCCAGCTTAAAAGAATTTTGATCAAGAAGAAGTTTATGAGGTAGCATTGCCTGGACTCTCCTCCCTGAAGCCCTTTTGACACCAAGCAGAAGGTTGTTCAGTCAATCAGTTGCTTATCAGGCCTCTCTTAATGAGACCTTGGAAATCAGGACGCAAGTTAAATTGTCGCTAGGTTGTTACTCTACTGTCTTAGAAAGTGTGCACCCTGTTCATTTCTGAAAGGAGATGTTCTTCATCTTGAGAGTTGCAGCTGCAATAGATCTAAAACCTAACACCAGCCAGGTAACGTGCTGGGTGCAGTCTCCTGGCTTTCAGCATAATTATGCAAATCTGTCTTTGCCATTAGAGAAAGGCCAATGGCAATGTCAAGCAAATGTTATCCAGTTTTCACTTAGCCCCATTTTAGGTATTCACAGAGCTGACGGTCTAGCACTAAAATATGTGACTCGTTTAAATGTCCAAGGGAGTTGCAGTTCGGTTCCTGCTACTGGACTGGTTCAAAAATCATCTGCACGAAGGCATATCCACAGCCTATCTCCTCAACCAGCAACCGTGCTTTCGGTTTACGTGCAATTCTTATAACATTCTCAGACGGTTTCCATGACATTCACTACTGTGGAACTCTGCTTTTCTGGAATCAGGCTGTGTCTGAGTGTAAAACAGAAACATCTGCAGCCGGTCTTTTATTCTGTTTGGCTGCTTTTGTTTATCTGTTTGTTTGTACATAGCTCTACCCGGCACAGCTACCATGGTCCAGGAAACCGTAAACATTATGTGACTTTTCACATAGAATAAAATGTGCACCAAAAATGCCTGCTTGGTTACAGAGGCTACATAAATAAAGTTGTGGCCATAGTGTGACCCAGGATGGCATGTATATAGTACATCAGAGTTTCCTGAAGCCTGTTACAAGGGACTCATCCAAAGTCTCTCAGTAAATCAGTGGTATAGCAAGGAGAATGCAGATTTTCTGACAACCAATCCAGTGTTTGTTTGCTACACGACATTGCTTCCAGAAAAAAATGTTTGATGACTAGTCAGTTGCCTTCCACAGAGGCAACATGGGTATCTTCTTATGCCATGAAATTTGGGGGATTTTTAAGACCTCTTGATGAGAACCAGAAACCGAAGCTTTTGCTCAACAAAGCCGGTGACCATGTAGAGCAAAGGGCCCACCTGATGGTGTTTTCTAGCAGGCTGACTATTGAAGAAGATCTCAACATTCTAGAGCAGATCAGTTATCATTGAAAGACTCTGACGACTTCACTGATGTAGGTTTCTCTGGTTGGGCAAGCTGGACTTCATGATTGCTGTGGCAGCCTTTGGGATCCAGGAAGTCTGGAAAATGTTCACAGTCCATTAACAAATGCATTATGAGTTTTCAGGCCTTATCAAAGAATGACTTGGATGATTACCAGGGGCAATTACCAGGCTCTCTAAAGGGTACAGGTTAGAGGAGAGAGAGGGTGAACTAAGGGGATGGAAGGGGAAAATGAGGCAATATGGACAAGAAGATAATGGGGCACACGAGAGAGATGTAAGGGCAGGCATTCAAGGACAGAGATGCTCTTTTAGTTTCCATAATAAGGCTCCGATCGACAGATCCTGTGACTATTATAGACAGGCTGCTGGGTAGCAAAGATTGAACATAGTGTAAACGTAGAATCGCAGATGAACACAATTCTGATAACCAACTCAAGAAAACGTTTCTCCAGATATGAGTAAAAACAAACAAAAACCAGAAGTGGAACGACAAACCTAAGCTAAGAACTAACACAGTGTAGCCGGGGCACTTATCTCCTGATCAATTTGTAGTGTTCTGTCTTGCTCGTTGGTATAGGATGGATTTTGTGTCTCCCCGGAATTCACATGTTGAAATCCTAACCCCAAGGTGGTGGTATTAGGAAGTAGGGCCTTTGGAAGGTAATTAGGTCCTGAAGGTAGATCCCTCATGATGAGATTGGGGCTCCTTTAAGAAGAGACACGGGGGTTTGCTTTCTTTCTCTTTCTCTCTACCTTGTGAGGATGCAGCAATAAGATGGTCCTCTATAAACCAGGAAGAGGGCTTTCACTAGAACCTGACCAGGCTGGTACACTAATCTTGGACTTTCAGCCTCCAAGAAAAGTAAATGTTTTTGAAGCTACCACTCTATGCTATTCTGTTAGAGTAGCCCAAACTGACTTAAGATAGTGGTGGAACAAGCTCCAAGTAAAGAGGACAGTCTTCTGTGTTTTTGCAGACAATTACATTCCCAGCACCAGCCACACTGCCTGGCACATGGTAGTGGTTTAATGAGAGGTGTTTTTTTTTTTTTTTGAGACAGAGTCTCACTTTGTCACCCTTGGTAGAGTGCTGTGGTGTTGCAGCTCACAGCAACCTCCAACTCCTGGGCTTAGGTGATTCTCCTGCCTCAGCCTCCCGAGTCTCTGGGACTACAGGCGCCCACCACAACGCCCAGCTATTTTTGTTGTTGTTGTTGCAGTTTGGCTGGGGCCGGGTTTGAACCTGCCACCCTCGGTATATGGGCCCGGCGCCCTACCCACTGAGCCACAGGCACCACCCTAATGAGAGTTTTTTGGGGGAAAGAATAAGTGATTGAAATATGTTCTATATTAAATATCTACCCTTTTGAGTTGGGTGATTGGCCATAGGGACAGAAAAAAAAAAATTGAGAGGATGTGTAGAATGAAAAGCAAATGGCAGAAGGATGTATATATAGGCCTAAATGATGGACTGAGTGTAGTTTATCATTTTGCTGAAAGCAAGCTTTGTGTTTCGTTTGCATACTGTGAAGTCCAGAGTGTCGATGCAAACATGAATTACCGTCACTGTGCATCTTCGGTGATTCAAAATATCTTTGTTCTTTCTGACCCATCCCCTGAGGGATTTGGTTGGGACAGACTGTGTTTGGGATATACACAAATTGAATAAATCCCAATGTATTTCTGTTCGTTCCCTATAGGAAAAGGACTAAAGTCTTCACATTTCTTGTTAGGCTCCTACGTCACTATTTGTATTGCCAGAAAAAGGGAGTCTTTAACGCCCTTATGATCAAAGAGTACAAGCAGAGTCTCCTGAATTACCAGGCCAGAGTATTTATTGGCCATGAAAATTCAAAAGCACCCATAGAGTGTTCATAAGAGGTCGCCCACCCCTGCAATTGTCCTGTTTCTCTGTGTTTTTGTGGCAAATTACAGCTTGACCTCAAATTTAGACTCATAGGAACTATTTAAATACATAGCAAAAGAACGAGTGGATGAACTCAGAGGTAATTACCTTGTACCATAAAGGAGATTCTTAGATATCTCCCCAGTACCCATTACAGAAGAAAAAAAAGAAGCATCATAACTTTCTTTCCCCCTAGTCAACTTCTTATAACCTCAGCTGCTGGGTCATGATGTCCTTGGCATTTAGCAGAATAGACTATTTGAAAAATGAATCAGTACAGAGCATTACTCTTTGAAAAAATCCAAACTCTTGGTGCTTGGATTACTGGTCCTTCATAATTTACCCTAGTATGTCTGCGTTTGTAGCTTTCCTCCCTCACTTGCTATTAACTTTGTGCAAGTTACTTAATTGCGAGTGTCTCAGTTTCCTGGTCTGTAAAATTATAACACTAACAGTGTCCATCCTGTGAGGTTATTAAGACGTTTGCATGATTTTAAGCGTAAATCATTTTATAATTGCCCTTGGCACACAGAACGTCCCTGATAAATGTGTTTCTCTTCTTATTTTTCTATCATTATTACTAAAAAAATATTTTCTTAGCAGATAGTTAGAAGTCTGGTAAAAGGGCTGACCATTTGTTAGGGAAGATGGTGGGGCTGTTTTTGGCAGATGGAGTTTAGGGTGCAGGTGAAACATCCTGTGATGCTATCCAGAAATGTGTTACAAAGATACAATGTCTCAGGATAGTAATTGGGTTGCCGAGCAAGAGACCGAGGCAAAAGCGGTACAGAGGTGAAAACTGAAGCTTAAAGAGAAATGAGACCATGCTGGGAGAGGGCAGAGGAAGAGAAAAGGCCTGCACCTTGGAGAAATTCACATGTTTGGAGTCCGAGAAGAAGAAGCCAGCAAGGCCAGTAGAGGAGTGGTCGGAGAAGTAGAACTAGAGTACCTCCAGGAAACAACAGGGAGGGGACATCTTTCAGAAGGGATTGTGAGTCAATATTTCACATACCACTGCATGGAAATTGGGTGGGTGCCAGGGCTGCTCACACCGGTAATCCTAGCACTCTGGGAGGCCGAGGAGGGAGGATCCCTTGAACTCGGGAGTTTGAGAGCAGTGTGAGCAAAGAGGGATCCCGTCTCTACTAAAAATATATTAGCCAGGTGTCATGGCAGGCACCTGTGGTCCCAGCTACTCAGGAGACTGAGGCAGGAGGGTCGCTGGAATCCAGCAGTTTGAGGTTGCTGGGAGCTGGGCTGATACCAGAGCATTCTAGTCCAGGTGACGGAGTGAGACTCTGTCTCAAATCAATAAATAACCCCATACTTCTGCACGGAAATCAAGGCTGGTGAATTGGAGACGTCTATTCGTTTTTGTCATGTTCCTTCTTTATGGCAAAGATTGAGTTTTATCAATATTTACATTTATATCCCCAGCAGTGACTGGCTCATGGTAGGTGGTCAACGTAGTATATTTGTTAAGTGACTGCATCCAAAGGATGTCAGGCATTTCCGTGGGCTTTGTGAGACAGAAGTCAGATTGCAAAATGGAAATACTAAATGGATGGTGAGAAGATGAAAAGATGCTGGTTGAGACCATGGTAATGACAGAGGAGGGAGGATTAGGACAATACGTGAAGGAAGTTGCAGGCTTTTAAAACACCTGTGGGGATGAGAGGGGAACCTGTGCATGTTTTTCTATAAAGAGAAGAGATATTGAAGATGCTCCAAGAGAAGGAGTGAAGGAGGGACCCAGGATGGATCAAGAAATGTGGGATGGGAAGGAGAGGACAAGTGGAGGGCCTCTTTCTCCGAGGGCGTGGAAAAAAAGGATGGATAGCAATACAAAAATATTGTCATCTGGGAAAGGAAGGTGTGGCAAAGATGAGTTCTGGAGATAGAAAGGAGAGGACACTAAGGAGCTCACTTCGGGTGGTCTTAGTCTTCTCTCTGTCTTGAGAGGATGAGAATATTGTCGTGGGTAGGGCTGGGGGATTTGAACAGAAAAGAATGTTGAATGTTCTACAAAATGTTCTCTCTCTGATCTCTGGCGTGAAAGCAGAGATGCACCTTGGGTTCTGAAATTATTTTTTAAGAATATTTTGTCCACTTTTAATAAGTTTTAGTTATTAATAGTAAACTGGAGGAAGTTTAGATAAGCCTTTTAAGAGCCAAGAAGTACTTTTTTTTTTTTTTTGAAACAGAGTCTCAAGCTGTGGCCCTGGGGAGAGTGCCTTGGAGTCACAGATCACAGCAACCTCAGACTCTTGGGCTTAAGTGATTCTCTTGCCTCAGCCTCCCAAGTAGCTGGGACTATACGTGCCCACTACAATGCCCGGCTATTTTTGTTGTTGCTGCTGCAGTTGTTGTTATTTTAGCAGGCCTGGGTTGGGTTTGAACCCACCAGCCCCAGTGTATGTGGCCTGCACCCTACCCACTGAGCTGCAGGTGCTACCCCCAAGCAGCACTTTTAAAATAATGATGTCAAATCATGTTGAGTTTTAAGAATGTTTGTTATCAGTAGTTAGTTGCTTTGATAGAGCTTAATTCATTTCATTTCATTATACTTTCTCAACTCTCAGGAAATAAATTTTAAACCTAGGAGAAGAGATGGATTCATGTTTGGATGACAGTAATTCAAATGGGTAAATTACTGTTTGATCGGCATACACCTGGTGAATGTGAGTATCGCATTTGCAGCCCTGCGGATCCCAGGTTCTGAATTTAATCAGACTTTGTGAAACAGTTCCCAGGCGCTTGGTTTCGTTGTTGTTGTTGTTTCCGGGTTGTAATTTTTTTTTTCCTTATCATTTTCTTTTTCCAAAAGAGAAAGACTCACTGAGTATCTGCTTGGGAGCAATTGCACTAAATCGGAGTCAGAAGTTTCAACTTGATTTTGTCAGTTTTCCTTAGAGCTTTGACATTCTTGTAACAAGCTGGTCTGATTTCAGCAAGAGAACTCTACTAAGAACCGCACAAACGTGTAGCCCGTGTTTCGTTCAGCACGCAAGTAAATCATAGTAGGTTCCAGAAACATCCACACTCATCCCACCCTGAGTAACACAGTCTTGTAACCAGCAAGGTTGTCTGTCTCAGTGGGGGGAATATTTTAGAATGACGATCTCTGTGTTTGAGACAGGTTTCTGAGAAGGTCACGTTTATTCTCCTTCAGCAGCTGTAGTAGCCACGAAGAAATCATGCTGATTTTTCTTTGTGGCATTGGAGGCTCCTCAAGAAGTAAAATAAAAAGTTAAATGTCTTTTAACCTCTAGATTTCATTCTCAGGAACCCTTTCTTTTTGCTTCAGTGGAGCACTTTTGATGAGCGCTGAGATTTTAGGTTTGGATCAAAATTAATATTTAACATTTCCTCTGATTCTGGGACAGCCTGTAGCTTTTATCTTGGCCAATTTATACAGAAGCTGATTTTGTCCTGCAGTGCCTCGTGATTTTTTTTCCTTGCATTCTGCTCTTGGGCAATAAAAGAATTAAGAACTTTAAGGTGTGGTTTAAAAATCTGAATTTTGATTGTGAAGAGTTTCAAGGTTTTTTGGTCTCTATATTTATGAGGCGAGATGTTTTGATTCATCATCCATCCATTGATCAAGCTTATTTTTCATGGATTGGAAAGTACCTTTTTTTGGAGACAGAGCCTCAAGCTGTGGCCCTGGGTAGAGTGCTGTGGAGTCACAGCTCACAGCAACCTCCAACTCCTGGGCTCAAGCGAGTCTTCTGCCTCCACCTTCCAAGTAGCTGGGACTACAGACGCCTGCCACAACGCCCAGCTATTTTTTTTTTATTGCAGCCATCATTGTTGTTTGGCAGGGCCAGGCTGGATTTGAACCTGCCAGCTCAGGTGTATGTGGCTGGTGCCTTAGCCACTTGAGCCACAGGCGTCGAGCCTGGAAAGTACTTCTTAACATCTTTCTCCTTTGTATTCAGTACTTTTAGGATGGACGCTATAATTATGATCTCTTGGGTAAGAATATCTGAGGCTCAGGCACGACTCATTTTGTACTTCAAAGACATAATTTTAATTTTCAGCCACACAAGTGTAAAGGCTGTATTCCAATAATTATTTCCTACCCTTAGTGAATTTTATAACTGATGAACTTTCCTTCTTCATTTTGGTCAGTAGATAGCTTCAAATCAATTTGAGACCTACTTTCAGTAACTTCATCCAACCTTAGATATTTATTTTTCCAGTCACTAATCTTTCCCAGGCCTTTAGTATTTTCCATTTCCCCTGTTTCTTCAAACTATTTGGTTTTTCTTTTTTTTATATGCGCTTTTAACCTCAAGAATATTGCAGGATGAGGTGGGTGATAAGTAAATACAGAGATATAAATGGTGCTGATAGCCTGGGCTTCCTGTAACCTCCCAGTTGTCTGGAGGACACTTTAGGAAATTTATCACCTCCAGTGACCAGCGCATCTAAGAATATGACTATTTTTCCAGCCACTTCCTAAGAAGTTTCTGCACCATCATCTTACCATTGTAAGTGCAAATGTCTCTGTGGAGGAGCCACATTGCATAGACTTGGGGAAGTTTTTCAGTATCAATAACATTGGCGAGTGGTCCTTTGAAATAGAGTTGTGAAAATTGTCTTAACAAGCCAGGGCCATGTTATCTTAGAGTTCTTAATGGCCACTACTTCGTACTCCAGCAAGTATTGCAGTATTCAGAGGCATCTTGCTATCAACTCTCTGAATATGCTACAAATTCTGTCTTTTATTACCTTGAAGCATAAATGCTTACTTAAACTAAGGTAATGCGAGGGCATGCAATACTGCTCAGACATTTAAAACATGGACTTTGAATGTCCAAGTCTCTAAGAATGATCCTTCCTCTTTAGGAAGCTGCACTCTCTGACCCTGAGTCAGTAAGCATGGTGATAATATAATCCTCTGGAGCCAGAATGGAGGTTGGTGGGCGGCACCTGGGGCTCAAAGGAGGAGGGCGCCGGCCCGGTGTACTGGAGGTGGCGGGTTCAAACCTGGCCCTGGCCAGAAAAAAAAAAAACAAAAAAACCCCAAAACCAGAATGGAGGTTGGTATGTCTGAAATGATCTGTAGATTTTGGGGGGCAGGTGCCACATGTGTTCCGTTGACTCAGTTGGTCAGAATCCTCTGAGCTGTGCATATTTTGAGCAGGGTAATATTGGTAGCTGCCTTTTGGATTTAGGAAACATTTAGTGATGCTATTTTACTGTCTAAAACCTTTTACTGGGCCATTAAATATGTCAAATACAATCCAGTCTAGAGTGTCATGATACCCTCCATTTACAAGGTGATTCTGAAGCATGTTATTTGAGAAATCATCAAAGAATATTGAGTCCAAGGGCACAACCCAGGGTTGCAAGCACTGAAAGCTACTGAATAGGATTTTGATGTTTGGAACTGTGAACTCAGGGTGGAAATGTGCCTTTTCAGTACATTGACAACTTTGCCCAATATATTGATCTCGGGTGAAATTAGTGACGGTGAGAGATTACAACGGCAATGATTTGGGCCCTATCAAAGGTCAGGTGCACTGTACGAGTCTGCCTAACATTTCGAAAACCTATTTCAAAGTCAAATGGAATTTCTTGGCATGCTTGGCTTCACTTAGCACTCAAAGAAACAACATTAACCTAGCACCAGCGTGTCATTCTGTATCCCACTCCCCCATTTGTACAGAATATTGCCTTCCTTACTGAAAGAAGAAAACTTAATAGCCCCTGAAGAGCACAAACTGAAATTTCCTATTAAGCCAGCAGTCTAGAGTTGAGATATTATTAGGAACCAAGTGGGCAAGTGGGCTGATGGAGCAAGCGATTAACCTGGCTAATAATGAGTGGGTGCTGGGTGGCATCAGAGTCTGTACTTTCTGCTGAGGACAGGGTGGGCCTCAGGATAGTCTACCCTATTTTAGGCTGTGCTTTGACCTCTCTTGTTCTTGACCTTTAAATAACAATCTTACTGTGACTTCCTGTTCGCCTAACGTTTTTCATCTCTAAAAAAGCATAACTGTACATCCTAATCTCCATTTTAAAACACGGGCATGATACAATAATATCACACACAGACTCCTGCCTCCCCTTTTGTTCCTGATGGTTTCATTTCTTTGTGTTGTACTTGACTGCTTTCAAACTCAGATAAACCCAGTCACTGTTATTCAGGAGGAAGGGTCTGGGTCCCAAATACTCCATAAATCATGTTTCAAGTAAAAATATATATAATTCTCTGTTGCTAAGAGAAATATTCAAAATATTTAAGCATCAGAATGCAACGAGCACCAGCAATCCAACCTGACTTTGCAAGCCCTAAATACTTATAAGGCTATGAATACATATTAACTAAACGTCAGCCATAGCTGTAACATCTCAGCAGTCTTTTATTCATTCATTAAATCAAATAAATATCTATTGCAAACCTAGTATGTGCCACACACTGTGTAAAGTACTGGTAGAAGACCTAGGATCTAAAGAAATTTATAATCTAGTCCTAGAATTATTTGAGGTTTAGAAACTATCTTCAATTTTCTCTTCCATCTAGAACGATAAATAGTCTGGGCTGATGTGAAACTCTCATCCTAATGATGTTGACCATCCAAACATGATAATCCCTGGATTTTCTTTTTTTTTTTTTTTTGAGACAGAGCCTCAAGCTGTCCCCCTGGGTAGAGTGCCGTGGCATTACAGCTCACAGCAACCTCCAACTCCTGGGCTCAAGCGAGTCTCCTGCCTCCGCCTCCCAAGTAGCTGGGACCAC
>CAUYTI010070670.1:0-13155 GCA_963575145.1 Galago senegalensis | reverse complement strand
TCCCAGCTACTTGGGAGGCAGAGGCAGGAGACTCGCTTGAGCCCAGGAGTTGGAGGTTGCTGTGAGCTGTAATGCCATGGCACTCTACCCAGGGGGACAGCTTGAGGCTCTGTCTCAAAAAAAAAAAAAAAAAAAAAAGATTTAAAAATGTATATAAGCCACTTAGAATAGTGCCCAGCTCATAGTAAGCACTTAATACATAACAGCTATTATGACTATAAAAAGCATCCTTTAAAAAAAGTTACACTTTTGTTTCTCCTCCCACCCCCAGTTTACAGATGAGGAAGTTGAACCATGAAGAATTTAACTTACCCTTGATTCTTTAGCTAGAAAGTTTGAGAGCCAGAATTTAAACACACGAGTCTGTTAGATTTAAGGGCTGAGCCAGAGTGTGTTCCAAATCTGCCACCAATAATACCAGAGAAGCTCTCAAAATTATAAGCATCCCAAGGTATTGGTGTCTCAGAAAGTTAGTAATAGTATGTTAACTTCGAATTATGTAGTGATGATATAGTTGCTTTCTCCTGAAGAGAGCAAGAGGAGTGAATTTTGGGAATGTTGCCTCTGTCATCCTAGTCCAACTTGCTAGGTATTTTTATTTTTAGCCACTGGCCGATCCTAATTTGAAATTCAGAGAATTTGTGATATGTTATGTGACATGTTAAAAATTACTAGCTCCTTGTTGCATTTTGTAAGAATTGGAGGCTTGGTGCCTGTAGCTCAGTGGTTAGGGCACCATAAGTATACACCGGGGCTGGCAGGTTCGAACCCTGCTGGTCCTGCTAAACAACAGTGACAGTTACAACAAAAAATAGCTGGACATTGTGATGGGCACCTGTAGTCCTACTTACTTGGGAGGCTGAGCTAAGAAAATCGCTTAAGCCCAAGAGTTTGAAGTTGCTATGAGCTGTGACGCTACTGCACTCTACCAAGGGTGACATAGTGAGACTCTGTCTCAAAAAAAAAAAAAAAAGAATTGGATATTTTTTTTCTTTGATTGGTTGGCTTTGGTGGGGTTTCCCCCCCTTTTTTATTAATTATTTTCTAAAGAATGGTGGTTTGTTTCATACAGCGTCTCACTATGTCACCCTGGGTAGAGTGCTTGGGTGTCATAGCTCAGAGCAACCTCCAACTCTTGGGCTTAAGTGAAAGTGATTCCCTTGCCTCAGCCTCCCAAGTAGCTGGGACTACAGGCACTGCTGCAATGCCTGGCTAGTTTTTGTTGTAGTTGTCACTTTTGTTTTAGCTGGCCTGGGCTGGGTTTGAACCCACCAACTTTGGTGTATGTGGCTGGTGCTGTAACCATTGTGCTGCAGCTGCCGAGCCAGTGGTTTGTTTTTTAATTAGAGAAATAACCTACATCTGATTTGAGTAATAAGTTTCTTTGAGAAGCAGAAGCAGCTTCTCAAATATCATCAAAACTTTTGATATGAGAAGAATTAAATAGTATAAACTTCCAATGCAAAGCAGATTCAGGTAATATTGAGAATTAGAAATCTTTTATCATGCTTTTGAAACTGTTCCTTTCTACCTATTGGTTAATCTTTATTGCTTATTACTACAAGTTGATACTTTTAAGTCCCTGCAAAGGACTTAAAGGGACATATGGATTAATATCTATTATGATAGCTGGTGCATAACTTTAAAAATATTTAATAGGAGTTTCTTTTTAGTAGCAAATAATTGGGACTCTTTTCCAATGTGACAGTTTTTTCTTTTAAATCTGAGTTTATAGGGGTGGTGCCTGTGGCTCAAAGTAGGGGACTGGCCCCATATACCAGAGGTGGCGGGTTCAAACCTGGCCCCAGCCAAAAACTGCCAAAAAAATAAATAAAGTTTAAAAAAAAATCAGAGTATATAGACAGACCACTTGCATTTAATGCTACTGTTGCTATGGTTGGGTTTAAATTTGTCTTCTGTTTGTCCCATCTATTTCTTTCTTTCTTTTTTTATTTTTCTTTTAGAGACAGAGTCTTATTTTGTCCCCCTTGGTAGAGTGCTGTAACATCTCAGCTCACAGCAACCTCCAGCTCTTGGGCTTAGGTGATTCTCTTGCCTCAGCTTCCCTAGCAGCTGTGGGACTACAGGCACCTGCCACAACGCCTGGCTATTTCTTTTTTTTTTTTTTTGCAGTTTGGCCCCGCCCAGTTCGAACCCGCCACCCTCTGTATATGGGGCTGGTGCCCTACTCACTGAGCCACAGGTGCCACCCTGTTCTTTATTTCTTGCTTTTTTTTTTCCTGCTTTCTTTTGGGTGGAGTACTTTTTTGTGATTCTGTAATGATATTCTTTGCTGAATTACTGGCTGTAACTCTTTGTGTTGTTGTTTAGTGATTACTTAAAGGTTTATAGAATGCATCTTTAGCTTACCACAGATGACCTTTAAGTGGTAATTATATCCCTTAAAAATTATGTCACCTACAGTATAAGATTCCTTCAACATTTCCCTTTCATTTTCCCCTCTAGCCCTAGTGCTTTTGTTGTCATAAATTATATCTCTACATGTTATAAGCTCCACAATGCATTGTTACTTTTGCTTTAAACAACACTTTTTTTTTTTTTTGAGGCAGAGCCTCAAGCTGTCCCCCTGGGTAGAGTGCTGTGACATCACAGCTCACAGCAACCTCCAACTCCTGGGCTCAAGCGAGTCTCCTGCCTCAGCCTCCCAAGTAGCTAGGACTACAGGCACCCGCCACAATGCCCAGCTATCTTTTGGTTGCAGCCGTCATTGTTATTTGGCAGGCCTGGGGTTGGATTCGAACCTGCTGCCTTAGGTGTATGTGGCTGGTGCCTTTGCCACTTGAGCCACAGGCGCCAAGCCAATGCTTACCTTTTTTTGAGACAGAGCCTCAAGCTATCCCCCTAGGTAGAGTGCTGTGGCATCACAGCTCACAGCAAACTCCAACTTCTGGGCTCAAGTGAGTCTCCTGCCTCAGCCTCCCAAGTAGGTGGGACTAAAGGCACCCGCCACAACACCTGGCTAGTTTTTGGTTGCAGTCATCATTGTTTGGCGGGCCCGGGCCAGATTTGAACCTGCCACCTTAGTTGTATGTGGCTGGCACCTTAGCCACTTGAGCCACAGGTGCCAAGCCAAAACACTTTTTAAAGGTAGTTAAATAAGAAAAAAATTTATTTCCCTCAAATTTATTACCATTTCTGGTGTTCTTTTTCTTTGTGTAGTTCCAGATGCCTACTCTTTTTGTTTCTTTCTTCTTGAGAGACTTCCTTTAACCTGTCTTGCTATCAGGCCCGCTGATGTTGAAGTCTTTTGGTATTCGTATGTCTGAAATTTTTTTTTTTTTTTTTTTTGAGACGGAGCCTCAAGCTATCCCCCTGGGTAGAGTGCCATGGCATCATGCTCACAGCAACCTCCAACTCCTGGGCTCAAGCGAGTCTCCTGCCTCAGCCTCCCAAGTAGCCGGGACCACAGGCGCCCGCCACAACGCCTGGCCATTTTTTGGTTGCATCCATCATCATTGTCTGGCAGGCCCGGGCTGGGGATTCGAATCCACCACCTTAGGTGTATGTGGCTGGCGCCTTAGCCACTTGAGCCACAGGCGCTGAGCCTGTCTGAAAATTTTTATTTCATCTTTGTTTTTGAAACCTTTTTGCTGGATATAGGATTGTAGTTTGCTCCCCTCCCCAGATGTGTGACTATCTTTTGGCTTGCATTGTTTCCAAAGAGCTCTGCTGCAATCCTTATTTTCCTCTATGTAATGTGTCATTTTTTTCTTCCATCTATTTTTTTTTTTTAAGGGATAGTGCCTCATTTTGTCACCCTCAGTAGAGGGTGGTAGCATCACACAACAATCTCACAGCAGCCTGTAGTTTTTGGGCTTAGCAATTCTCTTGTCTACCCTCCCGAGTACCTGGGACTATAGGAGCTACAGGACACCTGGCTATTTTTTTGCTGCAGTTTGGCCAGGGCCTGGTTTGAACCCACCACACTCGGTGTATGGGTCCCATGTCCTACTCACTGAGCCACAGGCGCTGCCCATTCTTCAGTTATTTTTAAGATTTCCTTTTTTTTTTTAATCACTGATTTTACATTGTTTACGATATTCCTTGGTGTAGTTTTTTCATATTTCTTACGCTTGGTGTTCATATTCTTGGGTATACAAGCTTACATTAGATCAGATTTGGGAAATTCTGAGACATTAATTACTTCAAATATTTTTTCTGCCCCTTGTCCCTTTAAACAGAGTGTCCATAAAGTTTATGTGCAATTTACTTTTTCATGGACACCCTGTATATTAATTAGGCTATTTGACACTGTCCCACCACTCACCCCTAAGGCATATGATCCCCTGTAGTGAGGCAGTTCCATTCTGAGTATTCTACCTGATGCCCTGTGAATTAGATTTTTTCCTGTCTGTCCAGTGGGAATCAAACTATTCTTAGGCCTGTGTGAGCTCTGGGGATTGTTCTTTCTTTTCCTTTTGGGTAGTTCTTTCTCTGGCATAGGGTGGTGTCCTCTCATGTATATGCTGGGATGTACTTAGCCAGATTACTTGAAGGGGACCCTCTTCAGGTCTCTGGAGTTCTGCCTTTGCAGCTTGATCTTTTCCGGTACTTGTGAACTCTGGCCAATTGGGTTCTCCTTTCTTGCACCACAGGCAGTTGTTTGTATTCTGTATTTGTTTTCTTTTCTCAGGGATCACCATCTTGTGCAGTGTCAACTGCCTAGAAAATTGGTAGGGCAGTGAACAACTTCATCTTGACTAGAACGGCAAAGTGACTTTATAGCCCATGACCTTTTTTTTTTTTTTTAAACAACAAATCCTGCCTCGGTTTATTTGTACAAATAGCACAGGAGGACCCCAGCCAGCCCCATACAGACAGCAGCCTAGAGGTCGCACCAGTCCTTTTGTCCTCATGGCAGACAGATACCTCTACTCTGAAGCCTTTGTGGGGGCTTGGGCACCTTTGGGAGCCTGAGCTGGAACTGAAGCTGGAGCTGCAGATGAAGCATCAGATTGGGCCTTCGTTTGATCCTTGGCCTTGGCCTTTGGCCAGCAGAGCCTGAGACCCTTGGCAATGCATGCACGAGCATGCTTCCCAAGCTTGGGATGGGTGATGTAGGCAAGTCGACTGAGTTTATGGCTGGCACCCTTTGGAATCTTGGTCTTAACCCCCTTGGGCTTTACAAGGGCCTTGATAGCTTCACCGTGTGCCCTCATGGCCTTGGCATTGTTGGTCTGCATCTTCTTCAGGCCCTTTTTGTTGTGCTTCTTGGCAAAGCGCATGCTCCTCAGGAACTTGGGATCTGCCCCCTTAAGAGATTCATATCTTTGCGATCGGGGTTTCTTGATGCCATTTCTGTGCCACTTTCGGGACTGGTCGTGTGTGGTGTGGTTCTTGGATTTGGCCATGTCTGCACCGTGACCCGTGACTCGACTTTTTTTTTAATAAATAAAAATTAGTCATTAGAAAACAGTGCATTCATGTTATTCCAGCATTTATGCATTTATAATATTTATTTTTAGAAACTTGGGTGAACTATTTGAAAGGATTGAAAAGATATAAAGAAGAGTTACTGGATTCTTTCTGTAATGAGAGAGGGAAAAAATTAAGTTGATCCTAAATGGCTTATGTTTTAGTTTTATCTACTGTAAATGAGTAAGTTGGATTTTATTTAAAATTAATCTTGGCATTTGGAGGCGTATACTGTTTCTAATCATATTAACTACACTTCTGTTATTAGAAATTTTAATTGTTTTATGTTATTTCTTTTGAATAGACTTGATTTTTTTTTCCATCTTACTCAAGTGTGCTTTGTGCACATACTATCTAATAGGATCACAGGTCAAGCCTTATCACAAGAGTATTTATGTGTTCATTAGGATTTATAAGAAACACATTGAATTTTGTATTTGAAATGAAATGTTTGGAGTCTAATAAGGAGAAATGTAAATGTCATATATTCATTTCTTACATTTATATATAAATGCCATTCACAGCTCTCGAATTCTGGAGCCATCATTAAACAAAAAAAATAACAAAACCCCCTTTTAACTAGTACCTTGAGTCAGTATTGTTCTACATACTATCCTATTCTGACGTAGAAATATGAATCCTATGGGTTGGAGAGGGAAAGAGCCCCATGCAACTCTGAGTCATAGTTTCCATATGACTGTCATACATCTTGTGTAGAAATGTGTGTGAGGGTAGATGGTTTGGAGTTCAATTAGGAGGAGTGAAGGTATCCTGGTGGTGATAAGGGGCTAACTGCTGTTAGAAACCTAAATATAAGAGCGTTTTCTTTTCTTTTGAAGTTTTTGGCCAGGGCTGGATTTGAACCCACCACCTCTGGCATATGGGGCTGGTGCCCCTTTGAGCCATAGGCACCACCCTAGAAGAGCCTTTTTAAAAACTTCAGGCATATAACATGATTTGTTAACAGTACTTTGATTACTATAAGTGATTGTTACACTGGATCAGAAAATGAATTTGCTGGCTCGGTACCCGTAGCACAGTGGGTATGGTGCTAGTCACATATACTGAGGGTGGTGTGTTTGAACCCGGCCTGGGCCAGCTAAACAACTGCAAAAAAAAAAAAAAAAATAGCCAGGCATTGTGGAGGGTGCCTGCAGTCCCAGCTACTTGGGAGGCTGAGGCAAGATAATTGCTTAAGCGCAAAAGTTTGAGGTTGCTGTGAGCTATGACACCATAGCACTCTACTGAGAGTGACATAGTGAGACCGTCTCAAAAAGAAAATGCATTTACCTTAAAACAATTACTGTAATTAGGTAAAAGTAAATATGGTATATAACTTCTGGTTTGTCTATAATGGGTGGTAAACCTCAGATTTCATGTACTTTATGTTAGGATCAGGTAAGAAAGGAGATATGTGCTGTTTTATGGCCTATTGAATTTGCTTTTGACCTTTTAAAAAAGAGTATACCTTTTTGTTTCAGTATCATTTGCTTTTAAATATCACTAAACTATCTCATCTTTTTTTTTTTTTTTTTTTTGAGACAGAGCCTCAAGCTATCCCCCTGGATAGGGTGCCGTGGCATTACAGCTCACAGCAACCTCCAACTCCTGGGCTCAAGCGAGTCTCTTGCCTCCACCTCCCAAGTAGCTGGGACCACAGGCGCCCGCCACAACGCCCGGCTATTTTTTGTTTGTAGCCGTCATTGTTGTTTGGTGGGTCCAGGCTGGGGATTCGAACCCGCCACCTTAGGTATATGTGGCTGGCACCTTAGCCGGTTGAGCTATAGGCGCCAAGCCCAAAGATACTCTTATGTGAAAGCTTGGCAGCAGACACATGTCCTGACATAGTCCAAGTGTGGAATAATTTTTTTTTAATTTTATAGTTTATCCTAAACAGCTGTTATCTTTGTACTAGTGGTAGAAAGGCAACAGTGGAGAAAACTTGAGGAACCTTGGCACAAATCAAGGCAGTAGCATCAAACTAGAAGTTATTCTTCACAGTCATGCATTTGGAGTATGAACTCAAAAAGAAAAAGACAGGGTTTACTTTAAAATGTCCTGTGAAAGGAGTAAAACTATGTTGTTAAATCTAGCCCTCCCCCCAACAAGTGTGCATAAAGTGGAGTAAGATGGTTTTCAAACTGAATCATCTACTATTTTCTTAGAGCTTAATTTTCACTTGAAAGAATGACAAGATTTTGGTTATAAGGAGTTGGTTATTGGTCAGACATTTTCTCAAACATCATGGAAGTGAGCCTATCAAAAAGAACTAATAGTCCATAATAAAATCTAAACTTTGAAGTGAAAACTCAGAATTTGGGGGAAACTTGTGTCTGGTACTGGGAATCTGACAGCTTCCCAAAACCTTTTTTTTTTTTTTTTTGAAATAGCCCCAAGCTTCGCCCTGGGTAGACTGGTATGGCATCACAGCTCGCAGCAACCTCCAACTCCTGGGCTCAAGCAAGTCTCCTGCCTCTGCCTCCCAAGTAGCTGGGACCACAGGGGCCCACCACAACGCCTGGCTATTTTTTTTGGTTGCAGCCATCATTGTTGTTTGGCGGGCCCGGGCTGGATTCGAACCCACCACCTTAGGTGTATGTGGCTGGCGCCTTAGCCACTTGAGCCACAGGTACCAAGCCCCAAAGCCTTTTTTTAAAAGATAAGTAGTGATATTGATGAATATATTTTTGATACTTATATAGTGAAAAGGGCCAACTTTTTTTTATAGTTCATGAAACTATTAATAATGCATGTTACTACAATATTTAAAATTAAAATTCTTTGTATTCTAATATGGTAAAATGTTGGTATGTAGGGCCCTCAATTTTAAGAATGTGAAGGGATCCTGAGGCCACGAATTTTAAGATATGACTGCTCTAGCACAATGAACATAATAAACACTCAAAGCTGTTGAATGACTAGGTGGAGCTAAAAGATAATTCGAACTATTTAGACCTGGATGACTAGGATTATGGGCATGCTAAGACACGCTGAAGAAAGAATGTTCATGTTGAATTTTAGGTGGAATATACAAAGCAAACTAGTAGTAGGCAGTGAGAAATACAGAATTTGGGCTTGAAATAAAATACCAAAAGGATTTCTTCTTTCTGTTAAAAAATTGTTTCTACCCTAACTTCAGTGAATAGTTGTAACCAGCCACAACTGGTTAACAAGTTATCTATCCCTAGGACAGAAATAAAAAAGGATTGAGCATTATAGCATGCCCAGCCTTCTGACCACATGATGGCCCATGTTGCCTCATTATTATACACAATCTTCCTCATCTTTTCACATTCTTACAGTACAGGATACCTACTTCAAAGGTAAAATCCAAGGCTACAGAAGTAGTAGGTGTCAGATGTAACTCAACTGAAGGCTGTCTGAATTCTGCTTCTAGCTCATTACCTACTTATTCTAGTTACCAAACATACTAGAGGGAGAGGATGGCAAGCTAATGTCTATCTACTACATATACTTGCATGAGTCTGGTTACATGTTAATTGCAGTATGTGACAGAATTAAAGCTGTGTTGAGTCAAGTACAAAACTGATTTTTTCCCTAAAAACTAAGCTATTTTGGCTCGGTGCCTGTGGCTCAAGTGGCTAAGGCACCAGCCATGTACACCCAAGGTGGCGGGTTCGAATCTAGCCCGGGCCCGCCAAACAACGACGGCTGCAACCAAAAAACAACCGGGCGTTGTGGCGGGCGCCTGTGGTCCCCGCTACTTGGGAGGCAGAGGCAGGAGACTCGCTTGAGCCCAGGAGTTGGAGGTTGCTGTGAGCTGAGATGCCACGGCACTCTACCCAGGGAGTCAGCTTGAGGTTCCTGTCTCCAAAAAAAAAAAAAAAAAACTAAGCTATTTTACAGAAGTTCACTCGTTTCTTCAATAAATATTAAATGCCCAGTCTGGCAATGTATTGTGCCAGTCACTGTAAAAACCGATGAAAATACATGGTCCTTATTCTTTTTGGGTTTGTGAACTGCTGACCAACTTTCACATATTTTGAGGTTTAAATGGTTTCTTTTATCAGAAGTGAAAAGTTATTTGCAATCTACTTATAAATACAAGTGTGCAAGATGACAATGGCAAAAGCATGCCATCTACTTCCAATTCATTGTCAAATTTGGGGTAGTACATCACAGAAAAAAATAGACTACATGGCTAAAGTGAACTCTTCCAAAGGAAAGAAGTACTATGCCCCTTTTATTCTAAATAAGTGGTTCTCAACCTTCCTAATGCTGCAACCCCATTTTCAGTGTTATGTTACATACTAACAACACTGAAAATCTAAGCTGAATGCAGCCAGATGTTTTAGACTAGACTAAATGAACTCCACATAAAACTTCAACTATTCTTTGTCCCAGGGAATCACCATTTTCGTAAGGACAATGTTGAGGTTATTTTATTTTCCACAAAGTTATCTTAGAAAGGACAGAATACAACTGTAAAAATTAATATGAATAGAAATCCAGGAGAAAATAACCCCAAAAAGGTACATGACTCTCAAAAAGTTTTTCATTCAAATATATATCACTTTTTCCTCTAGCTCTTATAAGAAACCAGGCACAAAAATACAGGTTTGGTTTTGAGAAAACAAATATATGGGGGGAGGGCTTCCCACTTGGATTCCCCTCCTCCACTGCCACAGGTTCTGTTCCCCTTCCTTTGCCTATCAATCTTTCAATAAACATCTTGTCACTGAAAAAAAGAAAAGGGAAGGGCAGCGCCTGTGTCTCAAAGGAGTAGGGTGCTGGCCCCATATACCGGAGGTGGTAGGTTCAAACAACCCCGGCCAAAAACTGCAAAAAAAAAAGAAAACACATACCTTCGTGTACTGAAAGGAAGAGTTTTTAGTTTGGCTTGTTGGTCCCATACCTTATCTACCACTGCATATGGTATTTACAAAAACCAATGTTCCATAAAACTACTAACAGTGAACTATCTTTGCAATCTCTTTGATAAATCCTGGTACTATTTTAATTGTATGTACTTATCTGAACAATAGATATGTATTTTAATTCTTAAGGCAAATGGTAAACTTTGCTATAGGTCTTATGAAATTCTGTCATGGGACAAACCCTGTTCATAAAATGTAAAATGCTTCATTTTTGAGATTGAAGTAAAGAACTTGAGCAACTGAATAGCAAAGCTGCTATGCGTGAAATGTAGCCTAACATGTTTTCTAATTATGTTTTCTGCCTTTCTTTTAGGCTAGGGTAGCTTTGAACTTGCTACAATAGATAACAGGCTATGAAGCCCAAAAATAAGATGTTCTAAACCCAAATCCCACAGCATTTCTCTAGGCTTTTCAGTATATATCTTTAAAGTGTTTTAAGCAAAACACTAATTGCCAGGCTACCCTTTTAAATAGCTTCAAGAAAAAGCTTTGCTTTCTTATAAGAATTTCAATTCCATCATACCCTTTGCTAACTAGTGTGAAGCTTTGTACTGGTTTTAGTTTTAAAAGTACACACCACATTTTCGTTAATACTATTTTTCTCAAAAAGCAGGTTTTTTCATGCTCACGTTTCCAGTGTTGTCAAGTACTATAGTCATCGTCATTCTTTGCATTACCAAGGAGTTCCTTGTTCTACAGGATGTACAAAAGGCTGAGGTGTACGTCCCAGAACATAAACTGCAGCACGAAGGCCCCCAATGTTCACCCAGACTGTATCCACCTTTCGCCATACATGTCGCATTCCAGATAATGCCTGTACACACAAAAAGCATAAAAACAATTAGACTGACAGTCTGCTTCTATATCTCAGCTGCCAGCTATGAACCACTAGGCAAAGACAAAACGTATCCTATTCCAAACTAGTACCTCCAAGTCTACTTAAAAAGATCCTACAGTTGCCACACGCTGAGATTTTGACCTAAAGTTAAAATGTGTAGCACCTTGGTAAAGCACTTCGTGTCCTGAGTAAGAAGTACAGCTCTGCCTGTTGCAGGTGTGCAGACACGGCTCATCTCCTGTAGGCAAGCTGGATAAAGGTTCCAGTTTCTCTTCTTGGAGCCCATCCTATAAAAGAAGGTCTAATGAGTCAAATATTGTTGCAAACGGTAAATGCCTAGGACTATATGAAACGGGAAGATAGTTTCATGCATCCCGAGGCATGAAAAATACTTGTATTGGCTCAGCACCTGTAGGACAGTGGTTGTGGCACCAGCCACATACACCAAGGGTGGCAGGTTTGAACCCAGCCTGGGCCAGCTAAACTGCAACAAAAAAATGGCCGGGCATTTTGGCCGCCCAAAAATGGTGGGCGCTCGTAGTCCTACCTACTTGGGAGGCTGAGGCAAGAGAATCGCTTAAGCCCAAGAGTTTGAGATTGCTGTGATCTCTGACGCCACAGCACTCTACCAAGAGCAACATATTGAGACTGTCTCAAAAAAAAAAAAAAAAATGTGTTTTTAGAAACCAGAGTTTTGCCATTACATGTCAATGAAATAAGCTGAGTGAATAAACTGCTTAGAATTCTCAACCAGAAAAAAAAGTTGAAGGAGGAACTATGATAGTAACATATAATGTGTCCTCTTAAACAGTCAACTATGTGAACCAAGTCCTCCCTGACCTTTTTGTGTAAAGTAACACTGTAATTCAAGAATGGGCAAGAAAGTGAATTCTAGATAATTTTAAGATGAACCTCCTGTGATGATGAAAATGTAGTTCACAACATTCTTCAGTTCTCAGAAGAAATATGTAAATGCATCATATTCTTATACATAGTATAAGTGAAAAGCAGCTCTGTTAAGTCTGCTAAAATTAAAGATTTTTTTTTCTGACTTTGACTAAGCTTAAGGAAAATGACAAAAAGAAGATAAGTAGGTTCTAATATAAGAGGTGAAAGTAAAACCAAAGAAAAAACCAATCCCTACCTTTTTCCAAATGGCAAATCTGTTACAATAATGTCCACTGAGCCTGTTCTTAAGGGCAGATTGCAGATATCCCATTGAACAGCATCTATTGGCAAGCCCCACGATGGTTTCCTGTTGGGAACAAAGGAAAGGTGCTTTAACTTAAATGTGAAGCATGTTGATACTGAAAAATCAGTGAAAACATAAACAATCAAAATTTTAAAAGTGGTATGAAGGAAGAAAATAAAAAATCATAAAAATATTACACTGACTAAAATCTACAAAAAAATGACAAATTTTAAAAATCTAATAGTTTTTTTTTTTTTTCAAAGGATGTCAGCTGGGCCTGTTATCTCAGCTACTCAGGAGGCTGAGACAGAAGGTTCATTTGAAAGCCCAGGAATTTAAGGATGCAGTGAGCTATGATCACACCACTATGCTCTGTGACAGAGTGAGACCCTGTTTCTTAAAAAAAACGTTAAATAGAAATAGCACAAACTAAATAGACAAAAAGTGAAGGAATATAGTGTCTGAACAAATATTCAGAAGCCAGGAAAGAATTTGTTTAAAAATGTTTATCAAGTTTGGAGAAAACAAACTTATCTATACCGGGCCTCAAAACTTTAATAAAAATGAAACAGGCTATACTACCAGAATTCATTACAAAGTAATATTAAGAAAATAACCTTCCGGCTCGGCGCCTATAGCTCCACCGGCTAGGGCGCCAGCCATGTACACCTAAGGTGGCGGGTTCGAATCCCCAGCCCGGACCCGCCAAACAACAATGACGGCTGCAACCAAAAAATAGCCGGGCGTTGTGGCGGGCGCCTGTGGTCCCAGCTACTTGGGAGGCGGAGGCA
>CAUYTI010070669.1:0-58404 GCA_963575145.1 Galago senegalensis | reverse complement strand
GGGTACAAGTGAACCTTTCTAGAACTAGGATGTTAAGGTTTTGACACAATGACCATGCAAATAACATGAAATTTATGTGAACCAGCTTGATGAAAGTATGTCAAAATGTGTGTGAAGACACTACACTGTACCCCATGTTTGTATTAATGTACACAGCTGTCATTTAATAAAAAAAAAAAAAAAAAAAGAACCCAGGAGTTTGAAGTTGCTGTGAGCTAGGCTGATGCCATAGCCAGCAACAGTGAGACTCTGTCTCAAAAATAATCATAATAATAGTAATAAATAAGATAAAATAAATAAAAAGCAGGAGCAAGCCTTTTTGCAGACAGTAGGTGTGAGAACATGGGAGTGGCTTCCCAGCGGCTCCCACCTCCCACACTGAGGGCAGACAGCAGTGAGAGATTCCCCCTCACCCCTGAACACCCTGCTTTCCCAGGTTCTTCAAAGCAGCTCCTCTGACCTTCACTTTCCCAGACTTTCTCGTAGGTCTATAAAACTTTAAATCTCTGGTCAATATCCCTGCCTCCTTGAAATGAGTAGCGTGCTTTTGTTTCTTTCTTTTTTTTTTTTTAACCAGCCAAACCCTGACAGGTACACGCCCCACTCATGTGAGCGCACGTCTTTACATCCTGCCGTGGTTCTTGAATATCACCTATGTCCTCAATCTAAAAATATCTCTAATAAAATTTATGCTAATTATTAAACTTCCGAGGCGAGTATAGAGAGTGATATTCGAAAGCTTTGCCTTTATCCTCAAACCCTCCCCCCCTCCCCCCGCGCCCCGTTTGCTCTCTGGTTAGGGAATTTAACTTGCTAAGAAACCTCTCCAAGTGCCGATGTTAACTAGCTGCCCTTAGCAGGTGGACTGAGGTCAACCGGCATTTTATTATCTCTACTATCTGCGTTGTAAAGTAGACCAAATTCAACGCAAAAGCGAGGAAGACATTTGCTCGGTTTTATCAAGTGCTGAACCTCAGTCCGTGATGTGGAAATCTACCTTTGATGAGAGCAGAGTTTATAAATCCCGAATAAGGTCCTAATTATACCGTATTATACTGGGTATACTGAAATGGGGCTCAGAGAATTTCCTAGAATTTGGAGTGACTTCCCAAGTGATGTCTTGATGACCTGACAGATTTTAATAACTTTGGTTGCCTCAATTAGGACCTCTAGTTGACAAACTTTTTTATTATTTTCAAGAATTTTCTTTTTCTTTTTAATTTTTTTAAGTGACAGGACAGAGTTTATTGACAGGGAGAAAGATTGATAAACATGATAAGCAAAAGAGGGTGAACAGAAGAGGGGGGACAAAACCTCCCTGGGGAGGGGATCCAAAACAGGAAGCCCCCTCCCCCATGAGTTTTATTAGTTTCTGAACCTTGTGCTTGTCACATGGGCTCAGTTCTAACCTTTGCCACTGCTATACACGAAACATAAGAAAAGTCATGCTATCATAACTTTTTGAAAATGTGTGCATACAAGAGTGAAAAGAATCCAGGCTCTACCCCGGGAAGGGTGGGAACAGGATGGGAGTTAACAGGTGTGAGAGCATTTGCAGGTGCAGGCTCATTTGCAATTAAGAAACAATCTATTTTTTGCAATCCTGTAACTTTGCAACTCCTAAGGGGTTATGAGTCAATCATGTGTTAGTATAAATTCATTCAATCTTTAGTTTTCACTAAAACTGAACATCAGCTGTGTGGAGGCTACGGTCCCTAAGGAAGGTCATTTGAAGATGGGGGAGAGATGCTGCCTCCAAAAAAGGAAAAATAATAATAATCCAACAGATGACTCTTTTAAATTCTTAAATTAAAAAAAGTCCACTTAGATAATGCATTGACTGTTAGGCACTTCATCCTGAGCACCGGAGGGTTTGGGGCTCATCCTGTTCAAGAGCCATCTCAGTGGAATGACCTCCAAGGAAAGAGACTTCAATGGGATAGAGACACACAGACACGAATGAGGTGGGCAATTCTGGGCTATGCAGAAATGCTGTTTACAAAAGAAATCTGTTCTTTAGCCCCCAGTGGACCCCTGGCTCAAGCCTTACCCTGGATATCCTCTGTCTAACCGTAAACCTCCTGGGGAGAGTTCCTAGTAGAAACTTGGTTAGTTTTCACAAAATGCTAGAAAAATCTGTCATGATACTTACTGTTGCTTACAATGAGAGTGTGAAGTATCAAGTCTGTGAAGAGTGCTAGTGCTCAGAGTAAGGACCTGGGGCTGGGAATTTTCCCTTCCGCAAAACTTTCTATTCAAACTCAGAACTTTCTGCTCCACTAGCGGACTATTAGCATAACAATTCGTCTCCTGCCAAGAAGGCCAAACAAACCTCCAGTAAGCCAACCCAATTCCTCTCCGCAGGTGGTGAGAACAGAGTCCCCATGTTAAACTCATAAAGCCTTATTTTTCCAGGCCGATCTTGAAAGTTTTTTTTTTATTTGATCTCACTTTTTTCCATGAGTATTGCTTCATTCTTTTTCCATAGTTTTTTTACAGTGTGACTTTTTCCACCCAGGGCCCCTTCAGTGGTCACACCAGTGTTTCCCATCAATTCCTCTTTTATGCATTTTGGACACTTTTATCCATCCTTCAATTGCTTTATCTTCCTTTCTGTGGTAAGCACTGAGGGAAATTGTTTTCTTTATTGTTCTCATGAAAGCTACTCAATCTTGTAGCCTGTTATCTGGATTTCTCTGTAAAATAGTTTGGCACGTTTCCATCTCAAAGTCTCCATATGCTAATTTATGTACATGATTTTTGTCCGTTTTCAGCCCGAGATAATGGTCTCTTTACAAAAAGAAAAAAAGAAAGTAACAATAAAATAAATTCAGTGGTGGGAAGGGAACAAGAGCAGAGTTCAGTAGTGTCACACTTCAGACCCCCAAGCCCAAGAAGGAGTAAACTATTCAAGTATTCTACAAAAAGAAGAGTTGGCTGGGCTCTTACAAAGCACGTCTTCAAAGCACTTTTTAGAAAATGAGGCGCAGAGACTATAAGAAGTGCACCCAAATACTAACTACCCTGGGTTCCTGGGTCCTGTCTGGGGCTCTCTCTACCTGTGGTGATTCCAACGCTGGTCTATGAGGCCATCCCAAGGTCACACACACCCGGGGATGTGATGGATGTCACCAGTATCATGTTTTATTAAGCTGTACTTGGTAACTCTAAATTTGGATTTCTTACGTCTCTCGAGTAATTGAAAGATGTGCCAATACTGAGCCTGCATACAGCTGGAGCCAACTTACGCAGTTGGCTGGAGCCACCTCACACAGCTGGAGCCACTTCACACAGCTGGAGTCACCTCACACAGCTGGAGCCACCTCACAGAGCTAGAGTCACCTCACACAGCTGGAGCCACCTCACACAGCTGGAGTCACCTCACACAGCTGGAGTCACCTCACATAGCTGGAGCCACCTCACACAGCTAGAGCCACTTCACACAGCTGGAATCATCACACAGCTGGAGTCACCTCTAACAGCTAGAGCCACTTCACAAAGCTGAAGCCACCTCACACAGCTGGCTGGAGTCACCTCACAGAGCTGGAGCCACCTCACACAGTTGGAGCCACATCGCACAGCTGGAGCCACCTCACACAGCTGGCTGGACCTACCTCACACAGCTGGAGCCACTTCACAAAGGTGGAGTCATCTCACACAGCTGGAGCCACTTCACACAGCTGGAGCTACCTCACAAAAGTGGAGTCACCTCACACAGCTGGAGTCACCTCACACAGGTGAAGTCACCTCACAAAGGTGGAGTCACCTCACACAGCTGGAGCCTCCTCACTGCTGTCTGGGTACATGGCCTATCTTAGAGGCATTTCTGTCCAGGGATCTCTGGCTGACTACATCTATTATTTATTGATTTTCATCTCTGAAAGTTGAATCCCTTCTACCTGAGATACTCTCACTTCTTAATTCTTAGACTCTACCATGACAATACTAGCCGTCGAGGTCTAGAAACCTTGATGCAGAGCCTCCCCTGGCCATCCCACAGAGAGCTGTAGGTTTTACCCCTCCTCTGAGCTCTCCTGGAATGCACTGCTGACAGTTCACCTGACGCTTACCAGCTTGCACTGCAGTTATTTAAGTATTATAAGTATTAATACTTAGAAAGACTGGAAACTCTACTGGGGTTACTTGCACCCAGATCACTCAGTCATGTCATTTGTTAAACATAAATAGTAGTAATATTATTTATTCAGTACTTCCAAAAGCCTCAGAATAATGATACGATAGTTGTATAATAGGTAGCAGAGAGGCTAGCATTTCTAGATAAGGAACCTGAGGACTGGAGAAGCAGGCCCATGCTCATTAATCTCCTAGGTAGTAGATCCGAGGACACATGTCCAGGTTCGAGCCCTGAGCCAGTCCTTCTCACTAGCACCATCTGACCTTCCCAAATCCCCAGGTGTTCATTCTCCCAAATCTGAGCTTGCCTTCCTCATCCACACGTGTACTGAACCCCATACACAAACAGGGAAGGAAGAGAGGGGTGGAAGATAGACACTTCCAGTCATGCTTTCTTCAGGATTGACTCTGCTTAGCCACAAGGAGCACTCCTCCAGTTGCCCAAAGACAAGGAGTGGGCTCCTGGGAGCCCTACAGATCCCTTCCCCAGGGGCCAGTAGAAGACCACACTCAAGGACTGAGAGGCTGGAGAGGGTAGATTGCCTGAGCTCACAGGTTCGAGCTCAGCTTCAGCCAGAGCGAGATGAACTCCCCCCAACCCCCCCATCTCTAAAAATAGCCAGGCGATGTGGTGGGTGCCTGTAGTTCTGGCTACTGAAGAGGCTAAGACAAGATAATTGCTTGAGCCCAGGAGTTTGAGGTTGTTGTGAGCTGTGACACCACGGCCCTCTACTGAAGGCAATAAGTGAGACTTGGTCTCAAAAAAAATTTTTTTTAAAAATGCATTGTAGAGAGCATCATGTGAAAGTCTTGTACAGTAATGGCAAGGATCATATGTGTCTCACACACTGATAGGGTGCTTTTATCTTTAAGTTCCAGATATTCTGATGCCAGGTACTACTTATCTCCAGCTTGCAAACAAAAAAAAGCTTAAAATCACAAGGATTTTTGTCTTGACAAACTACCATGGCAGAGGCTAGATGTGAATCTAGGTCTTTATGACTGATTTTGATGCCACAGTGAGGACCACACACCCCACCCATTTCACAAACACGCTCAGTGTCCCACGGTGACTAAGAGCACAGCCCTGGAAGATGGCCACATCCCTCTGGCTTTGTGATTCTGGACAACTTTCTTGCCTTCCTTTTGGGTATGTTTTCCTCATCAGGAAAACAGGAATAAAACTCATATCACAGAGCTATTGGGAGAACTAGAAATATATATATCTATTTAACAGATTTTTAGACACATACGTGTATAGATACACATGCATGCATATACGCAAATCTTATACATAATCATATGTAAATTATATATATACATACACTTTTTATTATTTAAATGTAATATATATAAAGTATATACCATATATATATATTAATAAAGCATATAAGCCATTTGTGACAAGTTACACCTAAGTTTGCAGCTTAGGATAAATATTATTCTCCCTGTTTGTATTCATAAAGCACCTTTTTCACCATTAAAAAATTGGAAAATGTGAACATACCATAAGATTTCTGATTCCACCATCAGTAAGTTGGTAAAGGTAGCCTGCTCGCTTAAAACAAGCAATGCTTTAAAAATAAATTGTTTTTTTCTTCTACTTTTGGGACATCAGGAGGGAAGAAGCTCATCTATTTTCTGCAAGTCTTTTTAAAATACCATCAATTTTGTGAAAAAACAGTACAGCCATCTGGAATAGCTGAGAGACAACGATTTGGAAGCAATTTCTTTCAAGACAGCTACAATGCTTTTCCTTTCTGTTTTCTTTCTCTCTTGAATTGTCAAGGATAACTGACCCTTTATGCTTTTCCATCTGTGATTAGTCCCAAACAAATTTGAAAGTACTAGAGAATTTTGTTTCCAGTTAGCTAAAAACTTTTTAGTCACTTCAACTCAACTTTTAAACTACCACATCTGTTTTTACTGTTTTTAGTATTTAAAAATATAAAATGCCCATTAAAACATACATTGAAATATGACTAGAAAGTATTTCACAATGGGAAAAATACACTTTTTAAAGTACTTTCACAAGCACTCATAACGAAACTACTTAGATATTTTTCAAATACATTACCCTAACCAAAACATTAAAACAAAAGTAAATACAAACTCCAAAATAGGTAAATGTGCATCTTACGTTGCAGAACTAGCATCAGGAAGGCACATTCTTAGCCTGATTGTCTGAATATGAATTTTATACAAAGAAAAACCTCAAGACTGAACATCAGATGCATAGCCATGGTTGAAAGCGTGATATAGATTTTAAATTACTTTAAAAAATACATTAATAATAAAAAAATACATTAATAAACATATATACATAAAAAATATATACACATAAAAAAATATAAAATGCCCTAGGCCCTCTGTATCCCTGGGCTTCCAATAATGAATTTAACTAACCATGGATCAAGAGTGTTTGGAACAAAATCTCATTTTAACTGAATGTGTATGGACTTTTTTCTTGTCATTATTCCCTAAATGATAGAGTTTAGCAACTACTGGGATAGCATTTACGTTGCATTAGGTATTATTAGTAATCTAGACAAGATTTAAAGTATACAGGAGGATATAAGCAAGTTATATGCAAATATTATGCCACTTTATGTCAGGAACTGGAGCATCTGTGGTTTTTGGTATCTGAGGGAGGTCTGGGAACCAATCCCTCAGGGATACCAAGGAATAACTGTATATTTTAAAATATATTTGGTAGAGAAAGCAATACAAATTGATCTCTGCTTCATGAATTGAGCCAGTAGCCTTTTGACTCTGAGGCAAGAATGCTACTTGTTACTGTGGAATTCAAAACCCAAAGGAGTGCTCCATTTACTCCAGGGTCTGAGGGAAGAGAGGACATCAGAAATAACCAGGAGACAAGGTTGTGTTCGTGTCCTGTTAGCAGCAAAACCAATAATTACCAGAGAAGTCAGTTCATGTTAGGCTGGATCTTACTGGACGAGTGGGTTTTGATGAGTAGACACAGTCCTTCAGGGGAGAAAGCAGGCCCGGTGACGGGAGGCCCAGAGGGAAGGGCAACAAGTTGTGAACCAGGGGGCACAGGAGAGTGGTAGATGGGGTCATGGCCCTGTCAGAAGCCCCTTCACTCTGGGCCAAGAAAGCTGGCCTTTGCTGAGGAGTGTCTGCCAGGCCACTATAACAAACCCCAGACCGCTTGGCTTACACCATTGGAATTCATCTGTTTTACACTTTTGGAGGCTAGAAGTCCTAGATCAAGGTGTGGGCAGGTGGGTTTTGAGGAGGCCTCTCTTCTTGGCTTGCTGACGGCCATTTCTTGCTGCATCCTCCATCATCTTTCCTCTGCAAGCACAGGTCCCCTCAGTGTCCCACTGTGAGTCTAAACTTCCTCTTTTTTTTTCCTAATATAATTTTAATTTTCCTAACATATAAATAGCTATAATGTTCCTAATACATAATAGCTCTAAGAAAATAAAAGTTGCCATAGTTTCATTAAGACTTAAGGAAATTCCAAATAAAATTACGAGATTTCTCTTCACTTCTAAAATGAACAAAGACCACATTCCCATCCTTGCCAATACAAACTTCCTCTTCTTATAAAGATACAAGTCATACTGGATTAGAGGCCTCTCTAACAGCCTCAGCTCAACCTCATCACCTCTCCAAGGCTCTTTTTCTCCCCGTAGTCACATTCTAAAGGGTTAAAGTTGAACACATATATTTTTTTGGAGGGGGGGAATTCAGGTTATAACAGAGAGGGGGGGAATTCATGTTATAACAGAGATCTTAAGGTTTGGAGTTGAATTCTCAACTATAAGAGCTGAAAAGCACCCTCAAAATGATCTAATCTAGTGCTTCTCAAACTTGTCATGAAAATACAGTAGAGCCTCCCTAGCTGGCCACCTCCTTAAGCTGACCTAATTTTCATAGAACAGACATGTACCACTTGTACCTGTGGTACAAGTAGTACAATTCCGTAGGCCTAACTCCACTGTGTGCTGACCAGTTTGTTACAGTCCCTTGGGTGGTCAGCTTATAGAGGTTGACTGTATTCATAAAGACAAAGCGTGAAGTCATAACTTAGTCTCCCTCTGAAACAGGTTTTCCACAATTTACCTGAAAATTGTTGCAAAATTTTCCAGTCTACCCTATTCTTTATATAAAAAATGCTTTCCCCAAAATGTTGGAGTCAAATCGATGCTCCAGAAGATATTTTGGGTTTACCTTGTGGCTTCACACATCCACAGCATTTCCCTGAAAGTACATGAGCAGCTCAGTTTTAGAAAAATGAATCTAAGCTGTAGCTCAAAAGTTTGTGACAGGCTCAAAGTTCCAGTTAGTAGAATCAGAAATAGGTCATCAGAGAAATGCAAATCAAAACCACCCTGAAATATCATCTAATCCCAGTAAGGTTAGCCCACATCACAAAGTCCCAAAGTTGCAGATGCTGACACAGATGTGGAGAGAGGGGAACATTTTTATCACTATTGGTGGGACTGCAAACTGATACAGCCTCTTTTGAAAGAGAATCCCAAACGAACTCAAAATAGACCTTCAATTTGATCCCACAATCCCACTACTAGCCATCTACCCAGAAGAAAAAAAAATCATTTTATAATAAAGACATTTGCACCAGACTGTTTATAGCAACTCAATTTACAATTGCCAAGATGTGGAAACAACCCAAATGCCCATCAACTCAGGAACGGACTAACAAACCGTGGTGTATGTACACCATGGACTGCTAGGTATTCAGCCTTTAAAAAAGAAGGAGACTTTACATGTTTTGTATTAACCTGAATGGAGTTGAACCATATTCTTCTCAGTCAAGTATCATAAGAATGGAAAAGCAAGTATTTAATGTACTCAATGCTCATTTGAAGCCAGAAGATGATCTAATTCACACCCACCCCTGTCATTTCGATTCAAACTGGTGTGGAAAGGGGTTGAGGGCGGGAAGGGGGTTGGTGTGCTCCCACTCAATGGGCACAATGGAAACACCTTTCAGGTGTGAGACACAACTACAAGAGAGATTCTACCTAACAGATTCAAATGTTGTGACCTGACTTTTTGTACCCTCACATTGACCTGAAAAAAAAAATCAGAAATGGAATAAAATCTCTTGGTCCTCTGTCCAAAGCTTTCTCTGACAACACCATGTTGTCAAATAGAAAAGCAGGTTCCTGCTCTGGCTGGCAAAGCCACATTCAGAAACTGCAGCCTGAGAGACCTGGCTTCCCAGCTGGCTCCTTGGGCCACCCCTGCCCCGTCCCCCGGGTGGCAGACAGAACAGACTCCAGAGGTCTCAAAGAGGCAGCTCACACTGAGCGTCATCCATGACAACTTTCTCCAGCCACAAATTTCTAGTTTATTGCTGAAGGGAGAAGGGCGCCCAGACAGATGTCTCCTTTTCTGGGTAGAATGAGCAGCCGCCCGTGCAGCCTGATTCACGTCACCCAGAGCTTCCTGGGAGGGATGAAAAGAAAGATTACAACATGGCCTTTCTCTTCCTTTCACTGCTGTTTCTGGCAACAGTATTACAGTCAGGCAGGCTGAGTCAAAACAATTTTCTAAAAATATGGATCAGCTGAGACCATTTCCAGCCTCTTTTTATGAAGTTATTGTTAGGACTTTCCCCCCCGGGCTTCTCTGTGCAGTTTTCCCAGAGCCTCCTCTTCCACCGTCCAGTTATCTAAAAAAGACAATTCTTTCTCCTTGCAAGGGGGAATCACGCATCTCAAACACTGACAAGCAAGCTCATTCCTCCCAGGAGCCTGGGCAACTATTTCCAAGAGTTCCACCCTTTGGAGCAGGATGCCGGTTTCTACTGGGGAGTAACCGGCTCTGCTGGTGGACCCTGTGCTTCCTGGCAGGTGGACGGACTGAATTCATCTCTTTCAATCCTTCCAAGAATGAGTTTTCCCCTTTCCCAATTTATATGGCAGGAGAAAGTTAGATTCTAGGGTGAGCTGTATGTCACACTTCCTTACTGAAGTTAACATTTAGAGGGGAAAGAGCAGCTCTCAACCTGTACTAGGCTTTCTACTCACCTGTTTGGATGGCAATGCTAAGGTGACATTGAAGGAAGTCTGCCTTCATTATAGATTCCACTTTCTTTATATTAAAACCAACAGAGGAAATGCAATTGCTTTCAAACAAGCTTTGTAAACAGATGATTTTCAAAATTTATGCTCCTTAAAGCTGCCTGTCATAAAGGCATAGAGGTTTGCATGAGCAAGGAGCCCAGTGGAACATTGAGTTTTGTGGCTTTTTGTATTGTGCCTTGAAGCCCTGGGTAGGGGGAAATCTCTGTGATGTCTACAGAGCTCTCAAGCTGAGATGCCACTTGATATTTTGCGTGAGGGCAAGGTTCAGCTACTCCATAATTTTAAAAACTACTTTAACCTGGTGCTATGAGTTAAATTGCACTCCTTCACAAACAAAAGATATACTGAGGTTCCTAACCTGCAGTACCTCAAAAAGTGAAGTTATCTGGAAGTAAGGCCCTTGCAGGCATCATCAGTTAGGATGAGGTTACATCACAACAGGGTGGGCCTCTAACCCAATATGACTGGTGTCCTTCTAAGAGGACAGCCAGGCAGAGACAGGCAGAGTTCTGACTCCATTCTGTCATAAACTAAGCATTCCTGGGGCACCAGCAGCTGGGGAAGGCAACGAAGATTCTTTTAGAGTTTTCAGAGACTGTGGCCCTGCCAACACCGTTGCTTCAGACCTCTGGCCTTCAGAACAGCAAGAGAATACAATTCAGTTGTTTTAAGTCCCACAGCGGTTGGTCTTTTCCTACACCAGCCCTGGAAAATGAAAACACCTGGGTAAAAATATGTTCCTTTCTTAATTTTTTTAAAACCTTCTTAGTGAATAAGTTAATTGAGTAAATTTAAAGGAAAAAAAGCAAGACGCTGCTTTCTAAATGTACTAACTCCTGTGCTCCTTCCCACATCTCTTAAGAACACGCCTCCAAGAAGAGGAATGCGCGGAGGCGCTGGTTTCTCCAAGTACAAAGCCAAGCTTCAAAGACGGAGCCTGGACTCAGTTACCACAACGCTATAAATCTCTCCTTCCAGTGGTCACAGAAGAGGGAAGTCGCTCAGGGATCCTCACTCCTGGAACCTGGAGGCAGTATAACTTACACACCAGACACAGTTAGCCACGCATGCTGGACAGGTCGGGGGCCAGCTGCACACGTGTCATTTATATTTAAATAGCTTCTTTCTCGAAGGGGCTTGAAGACATTTACTGACTTTTACTGAACTAATCCTTACAAGCCACCCATGATGAAGGTAAAGTAAGGTCATATATCCATCTTTCCTCTGGCTTCTCAGGGTTGGGCCACTTGTTCTCTGCTTTATTCTTGTTTTTAAGAACTCTTGTTGAGTTTCTCTTCTCCCAATGCATACACTTTTCTTTTGAAGGTGATATTGTATTTCCACATAACCCTATTTCTGGGAGCTCTTGGTTAGTAGAAGAAAATAATTTCATTGCCCCTGCCAACCTTTGGGAGTGTTACTCAGAAAGCTCCAATTTCTTCCAAAATTACCATTTATTTAAAGCCTTCACTAATGAATTGTTTTGAAATCAGAGCACATGTGCGTGTGCACCTGTGTGCAGAGAGAGAGCAACAAAGGTGGAGCAGCATTGGAATGCCACGGAGAGGGTTTTTCGGGATGGAGACGGCATCTCAGTCCCTCAGGCAACCCTTCGTCACGACACAGGCCTTCAGTGACCTGTGGTCACTACCCAGGTGTGTTCCCTTTGCGCCCCTCCAAGGTCCGTGTGGCAGGGTATGTGCAGAAGAGACCAGTAAGGAAAAACTTTGGTGGCACCCCCTATTTCACCCAGGGCTGTTTCTCTTTTGTGTGTTTTTCCTATTCAGGAAAATAAAGATTAAAAATCAATAGAGGAAAAAATAAATAAAATAAATAAATAAAATCCTGCCAGGAACTTCATGGGTGTTATACAGAGATTAAAGTAAGAACACTTAGTTTTTCTGAGCTCTCTGAAGAAAGAAGTGATAAGAAAGAAAAAAAATCGGCCAGGGGTGGTGGTTCACACCTGTAATCCCAGGCAGACCACCTGAGCTCAAGAATTTGAGACCAGCCAAGGCAAGAGTGAGAGCCCTTCTCTACTAAAAATACAAAAACTAGCTGAGCATAGTGGTGCACGCCTATAGTCCCAGCTACTCAGGAGGCTGAGGCAGGAGGATTGCTTAAGCCCAGGAGTTTGATGTTGCTGTAAGCTGTGATGCTACAGCACTCTACCCAGGGCAACAGAGTGAGAGTCTATCTTAAAAAAAAAAAAAAAGGAAAGAAAAGAAAAAATTAAAATGAAATAACAGGTGCCATGTAGCACTGGGTTCTCTGGACCTGACCTGTGATGCTCTTTCTTTAATTTACCAAATAGTGACCTGTTAATACCTGTTAATACCTGTTTCTTGACTGCCAAAGAGTTAAATCTTTTCTACAAAGCGTGGAGCAACAGTAAGCTGCTTCAGTCCTCATCAGCCCCTCGTGGAGGTGGCTTAGCAGAAGTGATGCAATTTACCACCTTGGAAGCTCTGTTGCCAGCTTCTCTTCTAGGATGTGGTGGATTTCATCAGCCAAGGCCATCAGCCGCTAGACTGTAGAGCGCTGTTTACAGTTGCTTGACACACGTGGAGCAAACCCACCCTGCCCACAACTTCCCTGGAGCCAGTACTTACTGCAGGAACTCAAGTTTTCAAAACCCGAGGTTATTCAGATGCCACAGAAAACTTCAACACTGTAAGCCAAAGACCTGAAAGCTCTCATCTTGCAGTCATCGTGTTGAGAAAGGCAGTGGAGAAACCACAGCCTAACGTGGCTTTATACACAGCGGACCCTCCATAGCTGACCACCGCCTTAAACTGACCTGTTTTTCAAGGAGGGAACGGGCATCACGTGTCCCTCTCAGCACGGTAGGCCCGGCTCCTTATGTTGACCCCTCTGTATGTTGACCAGCTACTGGCCCTAGGGTGGTCACTCACAAAGGTTCTATTGTATTTCATTTCTGCTCAAAATGGTTTGAAGGATTCAGAGGAAAAATGAAATTTAGCCTCTTTAAACAGAAGGATGTTACAACAAAAGGCTCTAAACCTGCGAGAAAAGTATTTTAATAAGCCCTTATAAGAAGAGAAAAATGATTATGAAGAAAGAGACAAAACTGGAAGGAGGTTCTTTCTTGAATTCTACCAAAAGTGTTTGAGTAGGTGTGTCTTCACTGGGAAGTCAGTTGGGAAGGAAGGCAACTTACTTGTAAGTGGGTAAGAATGATGAACTCTTGTTTGTGGGAGAGGGAGAAGCCTGGAGGCCTGAGAGGCGGTGTTCTATAAAGATCAGCATTTCTTGGCTTTGTGGAAAGTCAAGAGGTTATGACTAATATTGCGTCATCCTGCCTCGTGCATTTCAGGCGAGATGAATTCTGTCATTATCAGCACCCAAAATGGGTTTTCTGAGATCAGATAACTTTGACTGATCCTGCTAAATAAAGAAATTCATAAAATAAGATTTGATCCAGGAAAGTGAATCCCCAGTAAAGTGTGAATTCCTAACAGAGAAATTGAGAGCGAAGGACGGGAACAGCGCTCACCCCGGCATGCCTGTCACTGCACCTGGTAATCAGTGTTATGTTAACTTGGAAAAAAGTTACCTGAGTTCAATCAAAATATAAATTTTTACAAAATAAGTAGATGTTAGGTTTCACAGTGGTGCTGGCCACATGTCCCACCTTCAACAGCCACATAAGGCTAGTGCCTACCACATTGAACAGCAAAGATCATTCTCATCACGTATAGACAGACATTCCACTGGACGGCACTGCCCTAGAGGAATGCCTTTCAGAGAGTTCAGACTATCATAAAGATGGCTGGAATTAGTAAAGTCCTTCATCATCTTCCGGACGCCAAAATGCCAGTCAGCATCAACCACTGTGTTAACTCCAAACTCTTTTCTTTTCATTACTATGTATCAATTTCACTGATTGTCAAGCCTTCTCACCAAAGTAATAAACAAGGAGCACAGAAAATGATTTAAACTCAAGGCACACCACCCTCTAATTAATACCTAGAAAACTGATTGGGGCTGTTTTTCTATACAGCCTCTGTGACGTTAGGTGCTGGTCACATGACTGTGTTGAGTATCATGACAAATATCTATTGCAGACACATTCAGTATCCTAAATCCAACAATTAGAGCCCCCAAAGTCTTTTGAAATGTGGGGTATTTTACAATATTCCTTTCAATTCTGAGAAACACACACATAGGCACCCAAATCATTTGCATAAAATCTCTTACATAACAATCAAAACAAAGACTAGACAGGAAGAAAACAACTACAATTTGATCCGCCCTCCCTGTTTCTCTCCTTCACAACTGAGAATTCACTCTTTTCACTTAAGAGGGGACGGCATCCATTTCAAGGTAGGGCACGGGGGTGCCAGGGTCAGCAGTGGGAGGTGACGCCCTCACTGTCTCATCCCGTCAGATTCAAGAAGGTGGGGAGCACTGTCCATTTGTGTCTGTTCTCTCCAATACTTCCATTAGACTGCTGCTAAAGAAGAATGGCAGTACGAACATCTATGAGCTTACTGGAGATATATGCGGCCTGACAATTAAGTTCATGAACTCATCCTCGAAAAACGTGCCACCCACCTCATTGCTGAGGAGCACCACGGTCACCTCTGAAATACTCCCCTCGAGAAGCTCTGCACAGAGGCTGGCGGCTAGTCTACCCTTCAAAGCAATTTTGAAACTCTTCCTGGAATGGCCACCAAAGATGTCATCAAAATGACTTCTTTTCAATTTTTCCGTTATCTTTGGGTAAAGAAACAATTCACTGAGGGCAGGTCAGGTGATTAGGGAGGGTGTTCTAATATCGTGACTTGTTTACTGGCTAAAAACTCCCTCCCAGACAGCACAGAGAGAGCCAGACAGCACTCGAGAGCTGTGAGTTTTGGGCTGAGATCTTCAGTTAAGATTTTCCTGTTTCTCTATCAACATTTTCTTGGTCTGCTGTGTTTCTCACAGCCAGCTGACAGTTCTGGTGCACTATTCAGCGAGTCTTTGCAATGTTCTCATCAGTTCTGATCGTCACCGGCTACCCTGACCTCTCTTCATCAGTGATGCTTTCTTTCCCTTCAGAAAAATGTTCAATCCATTTTTACACTGATGTTTTCTTCACAGCATTGTCTCCATAAACTTGGATTAATGCACCCTTGATTTCATTTCCACTCTTAACAAGTTTAACAAAAATTTGTGAATATTTGTTTGTTACTCTAATTCAGGCTCCAACATTCTGATGATGGCACAAAAAATACAACAACAACAATCAAAAACACTCAGCAAAACGTGCTGACATGAGCACACGAGCACACCTGTGAGAGAGACACAGCTGCGCCAAGGTTAGGAACCTCACCTGCGTTGTTTGTACAGTGCTGCCCTTTTGAGCACACAGTGGCAAGTTTGCAGACTTCACCGTCAGACCTCATACACACTCAGTCTTTTTCTTCTGAATTTTTAAAATTTAGGTTTCATAAAAGTGTCATGAGCTCTACTACTTAACCATTTTTATGTCTTTCCTGACTTGTCAAACCCTGCTATCATAAGCTGCCAGTCTCTTTCTTTCATTTCACATCACTGAGCAATTAACCAAAACAGTTAGGACACAGGACCAAAGACTTTGGGGTTACAGGCCTGAACTCTAATACCATAAGGCCAATAACCTCCCTTCTAGTAATACCCATAACCCTGTCATCCAAAAACTGGTGCTCTTGGTCATGGGAACCACTAGGGAGCTAGGGAGGATCGAGGCACAAGCCAACAAAACCTATCCAAATGGTACCTGAATGGACAATGGATGATTTAGAGGGCAGGCTTCTCGGCCCTTTCAAGCAGACTTGTGCAGTCCAGCACGGGAGACACTTGCCAGGTGTGGGTACTGAGCCCTGGAAATGTGGCTATTCCAATTTGAAGTGTGTTGAAAAAGTGTAACATGCACACGAATTAGAAAGATTTCATATGAAAAAAAGAATGAAAATGTCTTGTTAATAATTTTTATGTTGATTACATGTTGAAATGATAACATTTTGGATATAGTGGTTTACATCAAATATAGCATTTGAGAGAATTTCTTGTTTCTTTCCGCTTTTTAAATTATAGCTTCTAGAACATGTGAAAGGACATATAGGGCTCCCACTGTGTTTCTATTGACAACAGGAATACAGACCATGATCACAGGCTCCATTTGTAATACAAAGGAGCTTTAGAAAGTGCTGACTCAGGAGAAACAACCCTGAAAATGGTGTTATGAAGGCCAAAGGGTCCTCTGGCAACAAAAGCACAAGAGTGGCTGGCATTGGAGAAGCATCGTAAATATCTCTGCTACTGAGAAGGCCATGAAGGCCTCGGCAGCAGCTGAAGCTATGTAATCTGGCAGTATCAAAAAGAAATCAAACACGGATCTCAAAATCCCTGCCTTGTCTTTTGAACTGGCTGTGGGAAAGCCGCTCTCACAGTCTGCTGGAGGTTAGGGCTGTGACTCCCACAGTTCTCAGGCCCTCACTTTGATTTTTCTCTTGATCAAAGATAGAACCTCATTACTGGAAAACAGCCAAAGGCTTCTCAAAGGAATTCCTCTGGCAGGACAGACAATGACCCAGGGAGGTAACAAGACCATTTAATAATTACATCAAGAGTTTTCTGATGTAATTTGTAATATTTAAGTCCCCAAATAGAGAGATAAAGAAAAATGGGGATGGGTACATGGTCTGGGATAGGGAGAAGCACAACATGTCACGTGAAGTCATTCCCAGAATCAGACAAGGAGCCACTTGCCACTTCATAAAAAGGAACGTCCAAGCAGCTCTCTGCATCCTCCTGTATTTCCTTGGCTCTCTAAGCTCTGTGTTCTATAAATAGGCAAGAAAGAAAGTTAATTAGTGTCAGCTTTCTCATTCAAGAAGAATGTTATCCTTTTCCAATCTTTCTAGGCTCAGAGTGGCTCTTCTGCTCCAGAGTCTGTAATTTACTGCACATTCCCTTGGTGCCATCAATATAATATTGTGCATACACTCTTCGATTTAAACATTCAGGCCCAGGCGCTGTCCGGCTAACATGCATCAAGAATCTGAGGCGAGGGTGGAAAGGTAACGTTCAATCGGAGAGAGCCATGGTCGACAACCAACTATTGTAAGTCCTGCTATTTGTGTATCATTTGAGAACAGAAACCTTGCCAATAGTAAATAAATATCAACGATAGGTTTTTACTTGAAGGTTCATCACAGCACGATTCACAACTGCAAAGATACAGAATCAACCTCAGTCCCCTGCAGTTCAGGGGCAGATAAAGAAAATGTGGTACATTGGTATCACAGAGTACTACTCGGCCATAAAAGGGAATGCGAGAATGTCCTTCATAGCAACACGGAGGGCACTGGAGACCATTATCCTCCGTGAAGTACTCAGGAATGGAAAACCAAGCACTGCATGTTCTCACCACCAAGTGGAAGCGAACAGCTGGATAGACGCAGGCACAAAGCAATAGTAAGGGCAGGAGGAACCAAGACGGAGGGAGGGCTGGAGGGAGCGTGTGGGAGAAAAACTTACCGGCTCGGGTATGGTGAGAACGACTCTGGAGACAGCACACCGTGCGCTCGGACTTCAGCTTTACACAAGATACCCAAGTAACAAAAACACTTGTATCCCCGTTATTAGTATTTTGAAATTAAAAAATCCCTAAAACAATAGGTCTTTAATGGAGGAAGCAGTGTTTTGTTAATTAGCATGACAGATTTAATAATAGGATCCCATTAGGTGACATTTAAGATATGCAAAGTATGTACATGGATAACAATTTGTTAGACACCCACCCCCACCATTGCATAAGGGAATAAAACTCCCACCAAGCCTGCACCCGGTATCGCCCAGGAGAAATGAAGCCCATGGCTTGATACCTAGTTGTATCTGTGCCCAGTCATTGCTTTAGGAGGATTCTGAATTTACAACACCAGCTGAAAGGGCTGGAATCCTGCCTGGTAAATGCTATTGGTTTTGCCTCAAGTAAAGCTTGACACTCACATGGCAAGGTCAGGGGACCTGGAAGCACAGAATGCTGAGGCTTTATGGAGCTTGAGGAACAGAGTTCACGAATTGCTTCATGTCTGCTTTGCTAAGCCCTGCTTATTAAATAAGCATGTGATGGAACTGTGTTTGAATTCAGGTTTCCTAAGGCAGGAGCGGGGTGATAAGGGCGAGGCTTTCCCTCACCTACTCTGAACTTTGTAGTTGCTACTATCTAACAAAATTAACCCCAGCGTTATGGATGATTACACTGCCTTAGGTCAGCAAGCAACATCCTCATTTGTCACCGCGATTCAACAGCAGAGCCTTCTTCCAGTCTGTGTGGGTGCACAAGGAGGAGGCTTAAATCCCTCAACACCCCTCACCTGGCTGATTCTGATCAACTTCTCAGGTCTCAGCCTGAGTCACTGGTTCCCAAACTTTCCTGCATTGTAGAATCATCCAGATAGCTTCTAAAAATCCTACTGCCCAGATAACACCCTGTACAAATTAACTAAGAACAACTGGATGACGGGACTCCGTTTTCAAAAGCATCGGTGATTTTAAAGATTCCCTGGGTGGTTTCACTGTACTGCGAAGTTCAGGAACCACTCAAAATAAGAGTCAACGAATGCAACAATTATTTACCTTTTCACTAATACTTTCTCCCCCAAATTAAAACTCATCAACTAACCAACTATTTGAGCATGTGTGATTAGTTTTCTAACATACTTTGGGAAGATAGAACACTTAAAATCTCTTTGCAGAGAACTAATGAGCAGGACAAGGCAGAACATATAAGAGGAAGGATGTAAGTACACTTGAGGTCAAGGTGATAAGGAGTAATACTCACATATGCGGACATTTGTCCTCCCAGACTTAAGTGAGTGAACCTGGGCACAGACAGTCTAATTTATAAATCACATGGTATACACTGTTATCCTCCTCAGACTTGAATCTCACTACCCTGCAAGTCTTCCTGAGCTTCATGCAACATTTGCCTAAGTCCAGGGCCTTTTGCTTATCTGAGTCAAAAAACTGGATTGAGTCACAAAATGTAGAAAAAATAGCTCCATTTTGAAAACTGATTATTCTAGCCAGGAAGAGTGGCTCATGCCTGTAATCCTAGCACTCTGGAAGTCAGCAGCAGGTAGTTTGCTTGAGCTCAGGAGTTTAAGACCAGCTTGATTAAGAATGAGACCTGTCTCTACTAAAAATTTAAAAAAACTAGCTGGGCATTGTGGCAGGCGCCTGCAGTCTCAGCTGCTTTCAACACTGAGGCAAGAGGATCTCTTAAGCCCAAGAGGTTAAGGTTGCTGTGAGCTATGACACCAAGGCACTCTACCAAGGTGTCCAGAAAAAAAAAAGGAAACAAAATGAAAAACTGACCATTATTTTAATTGAATTCCAGTCCAGCATTTGGGATAATATTTAAATGTTAATTAGTCCGACAAATCACAGAGCTGAGCTCGATGAAACAGACTTGTTTGTGTTCTCTAAAATATCTAGTTTCTTCCTATTCTCTACCTGAATCCTTGATGACGTAAATACTCTTTGGGCTGTCTCTGCAAACCACAGTTTCTGCCTCCAGCATCAATAGATAACTGAGCAGAAACCCAGATTAGGGTTGGGGACAATAAACATTCTTGCTAATTTTAAGAAGCTCACACCAACAGACCAAAAGAAGCTCTCCAGCACTTTTGCCGCCTAACATAAGCGGGTGCTGCAAATTAAGGTCATGTTCACAGGCCTTGTTGGGAGACCAGGGAGATAAATTCTGGGGAGCTCCAGGGTGAAGGAAGGCTTGTGGTAAAAGTGCTAAAGAAGGGCATGCAAGATTAGTCCCAGTTGCTGGAGGGCAGAGACAGCTCTTTTTCTAAGCTAAATCTGAGTTAACAGCAGGACTCCTCCTATAAAATCAAAGAATGAAATTTGTCCAAACTACTTTTGGGGGAGGGTAACATCCAGAGGCCTCCTGGGTGTGACTGACGTGAATTCCTGTTTCTGCATTGTAACTGAGCCTCCCAGAGTTCAGGGTGAATGGGAAATGACAGTGAGGCCTTGGCAGTGCAACTGCACTTTGAGGTCCAGCTCAGGGCTGCCCCCAGAAAGTGGCTTGAGATTGTTATGTAAAACACTGTCTGGCTGGGGGCCTTTTTTTTTCTTTCCCCGATACATTATTTGAGGAAGAAGTGTGTCAGGACAGTATCAATGTACAAGGTTTTGCACACAGTTAAGATTACCTAGAAGTCATTTTAAAAATAATCTTGAAGTTTTAAAGTCCAGTTTATAAAAATTTTTAATTGTCTTTTTAAATTTGGCAAATATTACCAATTGATTTTAGGGAATCTTTGATCCATGTCTGGTCCCATTTATTCATTTAGCAAAACTCTGTGAACATTTTAAACTACATTTATAAATTTACTATGTTTTCATTTCCTTAATTGCCCCACTTGATACAAGCAAACACTATCACATACCTAAGACGTTCTTCATATCAATATAACAAATTAAAGCTCAAAGGTAATGGATCCTGAGTTATCTCAAATGGCTCAATAGTGTTTACAAACATTAAGATTTCAACTTTAAACCCCAAGTCTGAATAAAACAGTCATTTATTTTTAATTTTCACAATTCTCAATGCATATACTCAAACATTTAAGATACCATATATATTTAAACTTACAATATAAAAGCATTTAATATTATGTGGCAATTTTCTTAAACACTACACTTTTAATTTTTAAGTCTTCTTATGGAAACAACTGAATTGCTGTTTGGGTTTGGGGTAGGGAGTCCCAGTTCCCAGAACCCCCTTGACCTGGTTCGATTACTTACTGGGCTGAGCTAGAAAGTTCAACCAAGGCAGGGAGGTAAAAAGCACAAGTGAGTGGAGACTGAAAATAAAACTGGACAGCACAGGCAGTGTGGACAGAGAGCAAAGGAACTACACAAGTTTCAGGGTACCAAGATTTTATTTAAGAAAAACAAAGAGAAAGTTTAGAGTGCTTCCAAAGAGCTGGAAGGAGAAAAGGTGAAAGATAGACAAAGGCCTGCAGGGTGTAAATGCTCCATTTGAAATTGCCTGCAAGTCTTTCATTGGCCTCTCAGAGAACCCAGGCAGTGTCGCTCTTTTCTATTGGTCATGGGTTACCTAGGTTACTTCACGCCCACATTCTTATGGGCCCTCCAAACTTCTTGTGTCAGCCGGCCAGGTTTTCCTCTGCCCCCCTCAAGCTCCTTTCTTAGTGTCCCAGACATTGGAACACAAATATTTGAGGCTATGTTCTCCACTGAATGTTTAAATATAAACTACCGGTTTTAGCCTATAAGTAAACTCTAAGATTGCAAGAGATCCAGTGTAATTTTTCTCACTACCATCATTGACACACCAAGAAAATCTATTGGCACAGTGACCAACAAGGGTCAGGTCTCAAGACCACGCCCTCCACACCTGCTGGTCCTGCAGCACAGGTCACCAGATTATATCTTTATTTAATTTTTCTCTGCTAACAACATTTTGCAACCCACATGAAGCTTTGAACTACTATCCTTCACTGTATCAGTTATATAAATTTGGGCTTATTTGGGTTTCATAGATAATTAATTTCTTAATTGTATTTTACTTGTTTCCCTGTCCCCCTTTAAAAAAAATTATGTACTGATCAAATAATTAATGGCTTTCCTAGGTTTTCTCAAACTACTGTAGATTGTCTGAGGGAAAATTTCTAGGCCAAAATCCGATTCTTCCAAACCAAGCCCTTCTGAGAACTCTCACCTCTGGCCATGTCCCAGCCTGAAGTTACCCTCCATGCAGGGTAAGGCATTTATTTCCCTACAGCATTCAGGTTTTCCCTTTTCCAGACTTTTGGCTGCAAACATCTTCACGAACTGTTCATGACCATCCTCAGGTTAAAGGCCAAATGGAGCATAGACCAAACAGTTTAGATAATGAGAACTGGAGGAATTAAGTCCAAACTTAATTATAACAAAACTTGGTATTTGCTAAAGAAAAGGACTTCAAAAATCCTTTAAGGCACAGCTTGTAATTGAAAAAAAAAGATCGTAGCTAATGAGCTGTGAAAGTGATGCTCTTCTGCTTAATGTTGGGGTTTCACCTTAATATTCCCCAAGCCATCCACACACACCTCTGCACATGATTATTAATGACAACTAATTCATGACCTATCAATCTTTTCTTCAAAAACCACATTACAAAAACTGACTTATTTTGATTAGCAATTAATGAATATATAAAAAGCAATCATTAAAGTCAGATGAACAGGAGTGCATTCTCTTAGAGAAAAAACAGGGGCATTCCCTCCTTGGAAATAATAGGAGGTGACAGACACCTGCCTGGGACAGTGTTCAGCACTGTGCTTTCCCCCTGCATAATAATCAGGTAGCTGCATCTTCCCCTAGTTGGGCCCATCCTATTTTTGTTATGCTGCTTTCCTCTATTTTGTACCAAATGCACAATGACATCGTGCACGCGACACTGTGAGTTTGGTACAAAATACAGGAAAGCACCATAACAAAAATAGATACTTATTCCCGGTCATTAACTCTCAGCCCAGATCAAACTGCTGTGGCTTGAGTCACTGGAAAATAAAAATCACATTCAAACTGTGTAAGTGGACCATGACATGCAGTCCATGCTCTGTCACAATGACTTCTTGCCTGTCACTATCAGAAAAAAAAAAAAAAAAAGGAAGCAGACTCAATCTGAAGTTTTCAGCAGTATGAGCAGAAATGAAATTTAGAAAAAATATTTTAAGGCCTGGCGTTTGTACCTCAGTGGGTAGGATGCTGGCCACATACACCGAGGCTGGTGGGTTTGAGACCACCCACACCTACTAAACAGCAGTGACAACTGCAACCAAAAATAGCTGGGCATTATGGGGGGGCGCCTGTACTCCCAGCTACTTGGGTGGCTGAGGTAAGAGAATCACTTGAGCCCAAGAGTTGGAGGTTGCTGTGAGCTGTGACGTCACAGCACTCTACTAAGGGTGACATAGTGAGACTCTGTCTCAAAAAGACAAAAAAGAAAGAAGAAAAAATATTTTTAATAGTAATGAAAGGGATGAGAAGTTAGTGGCAGCATCCCCTCTCCCCTCCACTGGCTAAACTAGTCACTTGTAAGAAAGGAAGGTCTTCTCCTTTTGTTTTTCTACCCAAAGCAACTGGAGTATTTTTTTTTTTTTAGGTATAATTTTCTTTCTTTCTTTTTTTTTTTATTGAATGTTAACTATGTACATTAATGCACTTCTGGGGTACAGTGTGGGGTTTTCACATGCATTCTGAAATACTTCCATCAAACTGGTGCAACTGGAGTATTTTTTTAAAGAACCATCACAATGATGAAAGGAGCAGTGAGCCCTGGTGGGAAAGGGCCTTGTACCCTGTAAGATATAAGGAATCTGTAGTCTTAAGCAGGTGACTTTGACCAAGATCTGCTGGCCGAATGGCTTGTGCTTCACATTTCCAAGTAGGGTTTTCCCTTTCTGACATTATTTCGTGGTTCATCTGACTTGGTATCTATGTACTTCACAGTTCAGACTGAAATGTCCCAAGATGGGGACACTGACAGGCAATTTTTCTTGTCTGTGTTCGCAGCCCTGGTGTGCTGTAGAGATTCCTATCTGTCTCTGGACCAACTGTCTCTGGACCAAATGCCTACCTTCCGCCGTGCACGAAGTTGACATGTCAGTTCAATACACATAAGAACTTTATGTTTCCTAAAGTAACCATTGGATTGTTTGGATAGAACTTACCAGAATGTCTTCAGATAACAGTAATTTAAAATTGTTACTTAGGGGAGATGAGAAGGGAAAGAAAGGAAAGGAAAGGAGACAGAGGAAGAAAGGGGAAAGAAAAGTAACTCAGAATAATCTGTTCTACAAACAAAGGCTCCTGCAGCTCAGTTACCCAGAAAAAGATAATTCAACATATTTCAAAGCTATTCAGTATCATGGCAAGACTTCTACGCCAGGGTCTACAGAGTTTATCATTTTTGTTCTAGAAACAGTAATCCTGTGCTAGATCATGCCGAATGCAAAATGTCAGACAAATGTTTAAAAGAGAAAATAAAAATTCTTAAAAGGCTATCTAAACTATGGAAATCATTTGTTAAATTATGTGTTAAAATTGTCTGCCTACCTGCATTATATATCACATTTTGGAGAATAAAGATATCATTTGAAGAAAAAGGTTCTAAAGGTGATTTGCAGGGGGAAAAAAAAGGCCAAGACACAAAAACTCTTTCACAACAGTTCAAAAAGCCTAAGGCCAAATTTATGCATTCATTGCTTTTAGCAGACAAGGGCTTTGTCCCTGGCAGCACTGGGTAAACTTACTTAAGAATGCAGGAGACTCAGAGAGCTGGAAATTCTATTCCCATTGCCATGGTGAAAACCACAGCGAGGGGAGACAGCAGCCTGCCCCTCACAAGTAGGGTGGTCTCCAAGATTCCTCTGGAGCAGCACCACCAAACTGAAAAACAATATTACAAATTAGAAATAAACTCTCTATCTCAGATCTAAAACACACTTCAAGTATCCTTTCAAGGACACAGATCCTCTTCTTCCCATCCCACCAAAATAATGACAGAGAATCATCATGGAAGACAAGAATGTTATGGTACCCAGCCCCAGTGTATGAGTAACATTCACAGAAGACATTTTCCATGTCCCAGAAGGCATGCCACTTCTTGGAGTACAACCTGGAAGTATTTTGTGCAGAAACACTGAGAGGACAGCCCCACTGAGATGACCAGACAGCCCACAGTAGCTTCAGGATGTTTTTAAAAAATAAAGTCTCTGAAGAATGTTAACATTTCACTGCTTTCTTTTCTGAAGGTTATTGAATCAGAAAGCCATTGTCATTTTCTCCTGTGAATTTCTGCAAGGAAAATAACCATCATGACTGAATTCTACAGCTTTCCGATAGCACAGCACAGATGCATGGCTTCAAAAGAACATTCCATATTTCAAGCAATTATTATACATCTATTTACCATGGTGGTATTATAAATAAGTGGTCAATGTCTCTGTCAGAAGGTTTTTTTTTTAAGGCTAAATTTACTTTCCATAATGTTATGTTGCCTATAATAAATATATTTCTGCGCGGGCAATATGACCAGCTATGTGTGAGTTATGAGTTTACTCTGTGCCCCTGAGGCAGTTAGTTGCTCTAACTAGGAATATGCACTTCAACCAGGTCGACTGCTACGGATTTGCTATCGTTGTTTTTATGTTCATGTTAACCTGAAAGGTTTTTATAATTGGCAAAAGGGAAGTAAGAGGTGGGTTTTTTTTTTGTTAGTAAAATTATTGGTGCTCAAGATAGAAGGACTGGCTAGAATCTAAAGACATCCTTCACTCTCCTGTCTAGACACCTGAAGAATCTAGTGAGCTATGTGAGGTGCACCTGTTGAAATGGTTCCTGAGCTTGGTTCCGGGCGTGACTGCCAAGATTGCAGTCGTCTGCCTTCAGCTCTCAGCTTAACTGAGTCCTGAGTCCCATCCTGGAAGTAAGTGTTGGGTTTATTTCAAGAGGGTTTTTTCATGTCACCTATAGTTGAAGCACCTATAAGGACAGAAAGCTGGGACTTCGATGAACTTCACATTACGATTATTGGGGCCTGGTTCCTAATAAATATATGTGTGGGAAAGATTGTTCTGAGTACGCTTCTGTATCAGCAGTGGAATTGTGAGGCAGATCTATAACTCCCATCAACCTCCACACTGCTACCTATTTACAAAATCAATTTCTTATGAGGCACGAACTACATTCCCAAGTGTCTCTTCAATGAGACGGGGGCATTACCTGAAGCTGGGCCAAGAAATACGAAAGGGGGTGATTGGTGCCATTTCACATCCTGGCTTTTAAGTAGGTGACCCTTCCATCCCTTCCCACCTCTGTCAGCTGGATCTAGGTGTAGACAAGGCATAGGGGTTGGTATACCAGAAGACGGAGCCTAGATTCTTAAATATTCATATGGAAGCTAAATAGAAATATCTACTTGGGCTGTCATTCAAGAGAGGAACAAACCTTTTTTTTTTTTTTTTTTTTTTTGCAGTTTTTGGCCAGGGCTGGGTTTGAATCTGCCACCTCTGGCATATGCGGCCGGCACCTTACTCCTTTGAGCCACAGGCGCCGCCCAGGAACAAACTTTTATTATGTTTCAGCCACTAAACATTCTGGGGTCTGGTTGTTACCACAGACTAGTCCACCTGGCTGAATTAAGAGACCACCAATATTTACAAAAAAGAAGCCAGTAATTGTGTATGACCAGACTGACTTACAAGTTTTCTTTTTTTTTTTTTTTTGAGACAGAGTCTCACTATGTTACTCTTGGTAGAGTGCTGTGGCATCACAGGTCACAGCAACCTCAAACTCTAGGGCTCAAAAGATTCTTTTGCCTCAGCCTTCCAAGTAACTGGGACTACAGGTGCCCACCACAACGCCTGCCTGTTTTTTTTTAGAGACAAGATCTTGCTCTGGCTCAGGCTGGTCTCAAACTTGTGAGCTCAGGCTATCTACCCACACTTAGAACAGTTTGAATACACTTAATTGTAATTAATCAATACACTGTATTTGAAGAATATCTGAGAAAACAGTTGTGCTGGGAACTTAGCTGGCAGGATGTTTACAAAGTACTTTTAAAGTTTTACATAGGACATTTGAGTAACAACTACTCCTAGATCTTTTAAATATTTTTCTTTCTTTTTGTCATTCAGGAATCATAATAAAGCTATAATATTTTAAAAAGTACCTAATGGGGCGGTGCCTGTGGCTCAGTGAGTAGGGCGCCAGCCCCGTATACCGAGGGTGGCGAGTTCAAACCTGACCCTGACCAAACTGCAATAACAAAAAAAAACTGGCCAGGCATTGTGGTGGGTGCCTGTGGTCCCAGCTACTTGGGAGGCTGATGCAGGAGAATCGCCTAAGCCAGGGAGTTGGAGGTTGCTGTGAGCTGTGTGATGCCACAGCACTCTACCAAAGGCGATAAAGTGAGACTTTGTCTCTACAAAAAAATTAAAAAAAAAACAAACCCAAAAAACAGTACCTAATAATTACTGGGTATGAGAAACTGTCCTCAGAGCTCTGTGGAGATTAATTCATTTCCTCTCACAGCCATCCTAAGAGACATTTTATAAACAGGGAAACCGAACTACAGAGAGGCTGAGTGTTTTCCCAAAGTTACACGAATCCGAAATGGGAGAGAGGAAACTGGAACCTATGCACCTGGCACCAGTATGAACCCTCTTAACCTCCTTCTTACACTGCCTGTCTCCTAAGGGACATCGTGGGAGAGTCAAAGCTGAAAGACGCCTTAGGGAAGATGTACGGGAAGGGAAAGAGAGGAAAGAATGGAGAGAAGGGAAGAAAGGGAAAAGAAAAGCAATTCAAAATAATTTATTCTACAACAATAGGCTCCTGTAGTTCAGTCTTTGAATAATAAATAAAACAAGTGATTTGACCTCACCCCCAAGGAGTTTATAAAATTAAATCTAATACAAAGGAGTATAGATATCACTAAGTGAAATACGTAATATGTTGGCTTTCAAAAAAGGAGAAACAGATTTCATCAAAGAAATCCGGAGTAGTTTATGGAGGAAAAACAGTATTCACTGTTCATTTTAATCTAATTCAACATACCTGTCCATACCATTTGATGCCAACTCTGAGTTTACAGTCAAGTAATATCCATAAAAATTATCTGCATTGATATGATCACAGGACAACAGCCTATTCTTTATAGTAGGAAAATAAGATTTGAATGTTCATACATTAAGTTTCTATTTAAGTGTCAAACTCTGTTCTTGTTTATTTTTAAAAAGACAAGGTCTCACTATGTTGCCCAGGCTGGTCTCAAAGTCCTGGGCTCAAGAGTCCTCCCACCTCAGCCTCCTGAGCAGCTGGAATTACAGGTATGCAGCATCGTATGTGGCTAGGTCTTTTTTTTTTTTAGTATGTTTTAAATGAATTTTTCTGCGGTGTTACTCTCTTTAATAAGTGAACATGTGTGTGCATTTGCAGGAGTGTACTAAAGTCAAACATGCATGGTGAAAGTGTGTGTGGAGAGGCAGAGTTCACAGAATTCTCCTCAGCTGAGTACATCACGCAGCCTCTACTCAGATTATAAAAACAGAATGTGACCAGCTCCCCAGAACCCTTCCTTCTGTTCCTTTTTAATCACTACCCCTCCCAAGGGGAACTGCTATCCTACCTTCTAACAGAACAGATTAGTTTTGCTTGTCTTTGTACTTACCTAAATGGAATCATAATTATGTACTATATTGTTACAGTTCCTTTGACTCCAAGTTACGTTTATGAAAATCTCCTCTAGTGTCAAGTATAATCATCATTCGTTTATTTTCACTGCTGCATAGTATCCAGTTCTGTGAATAATGCACCACTGACCTGCTCTGCCACTGACAGGCATCTGGATGGTTTCCAGCATTTGACTGCTACAAAAAATAATTCTGGAACATTCTCCTGTATCTTTTCATTCACATGTCCATACATTTCTAGCTGAAAAACATGGACATCTAAGAATGGAATTGCTAGATAGTAATGTATAAAGGCGCCTAAAAAGATATTTCCTACATGGAAATCAAGCTCAGCAAATAATGTTATGGGTACATTAGACAATTTTAATAAAACACGCATTAGTTGTGAGAAAAGAGCTGTCGACCTTCACACAGTATTTTCTTCCTAACTACTCTTTCTAGAGTCAGGTTTCAGCCACAGTTCAGTGGTAGCCTATCTTGTTGCTTTCCAGGAAATTGCTTCCCATTGAGCATTAGGGTACACTAGAGTGTGGACTTCAGGACACTTGGCAGAGTCTTCATGTGGACCTGGCTGGGGAGCAGGCAGAGCAGGGGCTCTGAATTTGGGGTTGTGAGGTTCCCAGGAATCGCCCTTGGGGCACTGTTTTCACTTATTCCCCTTACTTCTATTTCAGTCTAGTGAAGTTTACAAATAACTTCAAGGGACTGTAGGGTCATTTTTTGCCACTTCCATTGAACTCTGCTTTGAAACTCTTGCTTACAAAACTTTGATAGAAGGCATAATAATATCAATTATTCGTCTTATCTCTGCCCAACAATTTGAATGGTGTAATCACTGGGCAATTAGGTTTTTGTTCTATGCCTCTTGGCATTTAGACCTTTGAGAATATTCAGACCGGTTGGGGTAAATTAAATTGGGAGAAAATAACCTGTTAAATTATTTCAAAATAAATCATTTACGAGACCCAGACCAAATCAATGTCTTTGTGAAGGTACAGGTCTTGAGTAAAATTAATGAATTGGACACAGTACTTTTCCTTAAAATCAATTATAACTCAAAGGATGGCTCACCCTTTAAAGTCTGAGTTTCTTTCCTTCCTCATGTGGCACATGACTAGTTTTATTCCTCAGAGTCTGGGACAGGCCAACGTGGCCTGATTTCACTAGTGCTGTGTTTTTTTGTAATAGCAACTTTAGACAGAAAAATCTGGAAAAATACCATGACTGAGCTAGTGGGATCAAAGGCCAGAGTGAAATGGTCTATTGTTAATTTTCCAGGAACTGACACACAGTGCACAAAGAAATAATTCAGCTGAGTACTGGATTTCTGAAAAAGCTTATATATGACTATATCACCTCACCAGACAGCTGAAGTGGCAGCACAGCTGAGGAGAAAGAAATCTTTGCACATGTGGCAAGTGTGTGCATGTGGCCCGTGAGTGCATGTGGCAGGACACACATGTGGCACGTGTGTGCCCACACACATGCCAAGGAACTCAAGTCTCTATCAGACATGTGAATAGTTTATTTCTCTGGTAGCAAAGACAACTTGCTATAAAAAATACTGAAAAACAGAAAGCTAACTGAAGAAACACCTAAGCCCTTTATAACTTGAAACTAGAGATTGTGTTTGCAAAGAAGCATCTTGGTTCTTCACCTGACTGACTTCTGGAGGGCAGTGGGTTATCCTTGCTCTGCCCGGGTGTCTAGAATGGGGTCTGGCATATAGTTTGCAGTAATCAAAATTCTATTGAATGAAGAATGAATGAATGAATAAATTAATGGAATAATAAATAAAACAAGTGGCTGGGCATGGTGGCTCACATCTGTAATCCTAGCACTCTGGGAGACCAAGGCAAGAGATTGCCTGAGCTCAGGAGTTTGAGATCAGCCTGAGCAAGGGTGAGACCCTGTCTCTAAAACTAGCCGGGTATTGTGGCTGCCTATAGTTCCAGCAGGTTGGGAGGCTGAGGCAAGAGCATCACTTGAGCCCAACAATTTAAGATTGCTGTGAGCAGTGATGCCACAGCGCTCTACGCAGGGTGACAAAGTGAGACTCTGTCTCGAAAAAAAAAAAAATAGGCTTGGCGCCTGTGGCTCAAGTGGCTAAGGCACCAGCCACATACACCTAAGGTGGTGGGTTCGAATCCAGCCCGGGCCCGCCAAACAACGATGGCTGCAACCAAAAAATAGCCAGGCCTTGTGGCAGGTGCCTGTGGTCCCAGCTACTTGGGAGGTGGAGGCAGGAGACTTGCTTGAGCTCAGGAGTTGGAGGTTACTATGAGCTGTGATGCCATAGCACTCTACCCAGGGGGACAGCTTGAGGCTCTGTCTCAAAAAAAAAAAAAGGATATTCAAGGAAAATAATCTGGATAATTATAATCAGGTTCTATAAGTCAGAAAATGCTCACACCCTGGGATGTAAAGTCAAGGAAGATAGTTTATATCATTAGCTGTTTTGTTTATTAATGTGTTGAAAGGGTCTAGAACAGTGGTTCTCAACCTTCCTAATGCTGCGACCCTTTAGTATAGTTCCTCGTGTTGTGGTGACCTCCAACCATAAAATTATTTTCATTGTTACTTCATAACTATAATTTTGCTGTTATGAATCATAATGTAAATATCTGATATGCAAGATGGTCTTAGGCGACCCCTGTAAAAGGGTCATTCAACCCCCAAAGGGTTGAGACCCACAGGCTGAGAACCCCTGGCATAATATAAATGCTTGGCACACGTTTGTTGAATGAATGAATAAAGCTGTAAGTGTAAGAAAATTAAGAGAAAGACATTCATTAGTTGTCTGGCTCATTCCCCCCAGCTGTGTTGCTACACAATGTTACTTGTAATTGTACAGTTCAAAGGAGGAAGATGTAAAGAATGAAGGTTTCCTTTCTCCTCCACCTTGGGCTCCTTTTCCATACCCCCTCTTAATACTGGAGTAATACAGTCAGAAGTTGGCAGCTGCAGAACAGAAGAATCATGTACTTAATGTATGAATGTGTTATTCAGTTGCAAGAGAAAGGAGGAAGTGCTAGCTTTCCTCTTTTACAGTTTGTGTGAACATATATCAAATATAGAAACATTGAAAATGCATTGTGCTGTTTTTTAAACTTTTATAACACTGATGTCAGAGGTGGTAGGATTAATTTGTAAATAGCACGCAAGCAAATTTTCTTCCTAAATTTATTAAAACCTCAGTTCTGGGTTGGGTGCAATGGCTCACACCTGTAATCCCAGCACTCAGGGAGGCCAAACCAGGTGGGTGGATTGCCTGAGCTCAGGAGTTGGAGACCAGCCTGAGCAAGAGTGAGACCCTGTCTTCACCAAAATAGAAAAATTGGCTGGGTGTTATCTCGGGTGCCTGTAGTCCCAGCTACTCAAGAGGCTGAGGCAAGAGGATCACTTGAGCCCAATGAGTTTGAGGTTGCTGTGAGCTGTGACACCACAGCACTCTATCCAGGGTGAACCGAGTGAGACAATGTCTCAAAAACAACAACAATGATGATGACAATGACAACAAACCTCAGTTCTGCCACTCCAAGCACCTGCTGCTATCGTCTTCCTTACACTAGGCATGTGAATGTTCCTCACAGGCACTTAGATGGTAAATGCATTTTGTATAATCAATCCTACATGCTGGTTTTCTTGAACACTTGCTTTAAAATTTCATTTGCAGATTCCTTCTAGCAGGCCATACAATTAGATGATTATGAGCACAGAAGAGCCCAAAGTCCTGTGGAGACGCCTCTTCATTCCAAGAAGGAACAAAGATGGAAGAGGTCAAGTTGCTTTCAGCCCACTTCTCACCAATGTCATTTCTCTCCCTTGAAGTTATCCTTGCTTACTCATATCCCTCGAGACAGAACCAGACGGGACTCCACCAAAAAGACTAACTAGCCAACCTTTCTTCCAAGGGCACTATCTGTCTCAGACAGGGTGCAGAAGAATCTATGTGAAGCCCTCAACCCCTCTGACTTGTGTGCACTAGAGGCTAAATTAGGTCATGAGGTTGCACAGCCTTAAATGAGACAGGGCTGCCCTGTAGTCTACTAGACGCTTACATTCCTCAAAGCCTGATGAACTGGGAGCCAAAGTGGGAGTCTGTGTTTTGACTCCTGGAAATAAATCTTTTCTCTTTCCCTCTACTGTTTAATGGACAGGTCCCCTAACTTTCCTCTCCCTCTAAAGGGCAAAAAGAAGGGGGAAGGAATCACATCAATGACCAATTTTCCTTCACCAAAATTCCTCCTTGTTAGCCATTCTGCAAAAGTTCATTCGCTGAATACACCATTCTCTAAAGATCTCATCTTTATTCCTCTCTCCTTTCCCCTCCTCCCCCTTTCTTTTCAACTTTTCAGCACAGAATTAAGTCTTTGTGATATTCAGAACATCAATGAACTCTCACCCAGCCTGGAGGGGCGAATCTGTGGGCCGCATCCTGATTCAGTGAGGTGATAAGGAGGAAACCCAGCCCCCTGTCACATGGGCCCTGTGTCTGAGATGATTCATAACACAAACATGTTTAGACTGTGAAAGAAAGGGAGAGAGGGGCCTGGGGTTTGGAGTCACTGAGTCACTATTGTTGCAAGATTAGAGCATTATGTGGGGGAGAGAAAGAGGTTTAGTCTGGGGTCCCAGTCCCAGACCCCAGCGGGCAGATCTGCAGGAAAGAAGCCAGAGGCCCCTTCACAGCCCCTAGGATAAGCCCAAATTAGAACAAAACCAAACAAACCCCATGACTGCTGTTATCTCCCTACCATCCCATTCCTACCCTGTCTTGGCAAAATAAACACATGAAGAAATGAATAAACGAATGAATGAATGAATGAAATAAGTCCTTTTTAATTTTAGCCTACACACAACATATATTTCTGCTGCTATATATAAATTAGCTGCTATTTCCTTCTGTGGGATTTGAAAAAAATGCTACAGGATATTTAAATATTTAATAAACCTAAAGAATGAATTCATTTAGCTATCCTCATTTATACATAGAAGTTTCTTTTTTCTTTTCTTTTCTATTTTTTTAGAGACAGAGTCTCATTTCATCGCCCTCAGTAGAGTGCCGCGGCATCACAGCTCAAAGGAACCTCTAGCTCTGGGGCTTAGGCAATTCTCTTGCCTCAGCCTCCCGAGTAGCTGGGACTACAGGTGCCCGCCACAATCCTCGGCTATTTTTTTGTTGCAGTTTGGCCGGGGCCGGTTTCAAACCCGCCACCCTCAGTATAGGGGGCCGGCGCCCTACTCACGGAGCCACAGGCACCACCCTATACACAGAAGTTTCCACCTGGAGTATGATAGATTTATAACTAGACGACTATCTAGAAACAGCCTCTGATTTCCTACAATAAACATTTAAAGAAAAGAGTAAAACGTTTTTGTCATCTGGGTTGTCTTTAGGACACCATAGAGCTAATGTCTGAGTAAAAGGAACTGGGTGAATCTCACTTTTCTGTTACCTTCTCATTTTTAATAGAATCATGTTTATTTCACATTTTATCCAGGGATTTCCTTATAATGCTAGTGGCAGTTGGGTGAAATGAAGGCTGCATATCAAAAAAAGGGGAGGAGCTGGTATAGGTTTGACTGTGGGCAGCCTCTAATGACCTGGCAGCCTCTAATGACCGGGCAGCCTCTAATGACCATGGCCTGCAGTGATGACAGAGGTCTGGTCTGTACCATTAAAGCGCCATTCCTTACAGCTCCCAACAGCAGCTGTGCAGTTTCTTCATTTATACAAATAACATATCTGACTTAGTCACAGAAGCCTCACAATATTGTCTTATCTTTGGGAAATTAAACAGCCTTTCTTATCTTCCTCTACTAATCTCTTTGGCCATAAAATTTCTACTGTGGCCAAACAGCCCTGTGGACTTCATATCATACATAGCATGTCAAGAATCACCTCTTCAGGCTCGGCGCCTATAGCTCAACCGGCTAAGGCGCCAGTCACGTACACGTAAGGTGGCGGGTTCGAATCCCCAGCCCGGACCACCAAAAACAACGACGGCTGCAACCAATAAAAAAAAAAAATGGCCGGGCGTTGTGGCGGGCACCTGTGGTCCCAGCTACTTGGGAGGCTGAGGCAGGAGACTTGCTTGAGCCCAGGAGTTGGAGGTTGCTGTGAACTGTAATGCATGGCACTCTACCCAGGGGGACAGCTTGAGGCTCTGTCTCAAAAAAAAAGAATCACCTCTTCATCCTGAACTGCCCAGGAGAGTAAAGGTAGAAAACAGATACAATATTTAACATTATGTAACTTGCTGCCCAGTGATCACAATAAGGACTCAACACACTTACCTTTTCTTAAGTGCCTCAGTGATATTTTCCTTCTTTAATTTAATTTTTTAAAGAAATGTTTAGAACTGGGCCTGGTGGATCCTATCCTAGCACTCTGGGAGGCCAAGATGGGTGCATTTCCTAAGCTCAGAAGTTTGAGATCAGCCTGAGCAAGAGCAAGATTCCATCTCCACTAAAAATAAAAAAAATTATGGGCACTGCCTGTGGCTCAAAGGAGTAGGGCACTAGCCCCATATGCTGGAGGTGGTGGGTTCAAACCCCTGGCCAAAAACTGCAAAAAATAAATACATAAAGTAATAAATAAATACATCAATAAATAAAATAGCTGGGCATTGTGGACGGCACCTGTAGTCCCAGCTACTGGGGAGGCTGTGGCAAGAGGATCTTTTTTTTTTAATTAAGTCATTTATACATATATCATAAGTACATTTATGCCATTATAGGATTCTTTTTTTTTTCTTTTTTTTTTTTTTGAGACAGAGCCTCAAGCTGTCCCCCTGGGTAGAGTGCCGTGGCATTACAGCTCACAGCAACCTCCAACTCCTGGGTTCAAGCGAGTCTCCTGCCTCTGCCTCCCAAGTAGCTGGGACCATAGGCACCAGCCACAACGCCCGGCTGTTTTTTGGTTTGCAGCCTTCATTGTTGTTTGGCGGGCCCAGACTGGATTCGAACCCACCACCTTAGGTGTACGTGGCTGGTGCACTAGCCACTTGAGCCACAGGTGCCGAGCCACTATAGGATTCAATGTGTTGATTATTTGTAAAGAGGATCTCTTAAGCCCAAGTTTGAGGTTGCCATGAGCTCTGATGCTACCGCACTTCTACTCAGGGCAATGGCGTGAGAATCTGCCTCAAAATAAAAAATAAAAATAAAAATTCATAAATATATAAATAAATAAAATAAAGAGATATTTAGGGCATGAATTAAACTTCTCAATTAGTGAACAGGTCAATCAAACTACATCTTAAGTGTTGGGCACGACAGTCCATCCACTTAGCTTCTGGGGACAGCTGGACCAGACCTAAGGCAGCTGCAAGGCCTCTGTCATTGATACAGGGGTCCCCCATTCAAGGCTGGACAGGGGACCCCAGTTTTCCTAGGCTTGGGCAATTTCCTGAAGGGAACACCTTGACCTTTGCCCTAAGCTGGAGGGACTGCATTCATTCATTTCAGTAACACTCATTAGTGATGGAAATGTGTTTCCACCTGCCACGTCCTGGCCAGGTGTCATTCTCAAGACCTAATACCCCTAGATAAAGAGCCCACGTAGAGACTCCCCGGTTAGTTCTTTCACCCTGCCAGAAGCTCTGGTGCTTTTTACGTCTTCTGTATTCCATTCTAATAAAATCCCGTCTTGCTGCTGATCTGTGGTCTGTGGGTTCATTCCTCAAATCCCCGAGACCAAGGACCTACTGAAGAGAACCTCATGTGGTAACATCATGACCACAGTCTTGCTTGTGAAAGAGACAAGCACTGACAGATGATAAATAACATTGAGTCATTTCTCTATTCTGGAACTTTCTGCAAAGTACAATTCCATCATCTCTGCTCAAGTAAGGAAGTTTAAGCTGATATCATCAGAGTGACCACAAGTCATCTAAGATCAAAGTCTTCTACCTATCGGTGAAGAAAGAGGAACACTTTCCAGCAGGTCTGGAAGAAATGATTTCAGTACATATTTAGTATTCTTGTCCTGTTCTCAGGAAATGTGGGGAAAAAAGCACAAAAATTTTACAACCAATAAATGCCTCATTCACTGTATGCAAAGTAACAGTTGGGTTAGTCTTCTGAAATTAATTAAAATGTTTTAATTTTTATTAAAGCTGTTATATTCTTAATTGTTGGAGCAAAGAGACTTAAGTTTATAACTCTTTCTAAATCCTCCTTTATATTAAGATTTTTAATCATTATGAATTCTGCACATGTAAGTCACGTTCTCAAAAGAAAAGAAAATCATGTTCTGCTTGCCAAGAATTCACAAATAATTTTTATATTTTTTTCTTAAAAGTCCCTCCCTTAATAAAGTAAGACTCACCAATGTAGTTAGCATTAACTAAAATTTTTCTAACAATATTTTTTAAAATCCAGGTGTTTTTATACTGTATTTCTTTTACAGAAGAAAAAATGTAGGGAACAATGATTTTCAATCAATGACTCAAGTTACAAAGAAATTTTATAGAAAATGCACAGGTTAATACTCTGTGTGTCCCTAGAGGGGCTGGGGCCCTCGTCCTGTTTAGACCCACTAGTTGCCCCTGGCAATCCAGCTGCCACAGTGGCCCACACCTGTAATCCCAGCACTCTGGGAGGCCCAGGCCACTGGACTGCTTGATCTCAGGAGTTTGAGGCCAGCTTGAGTAAGAGCAAGACGCTGTCTCTACTAAAAATAGAACTAGCAACAGATGACATGGTTTGTTTCCCATCTAGAAAAATACACATTTACAAAAACAACCTATTTCCTTGCCTTCCCCCCTTCTTGAATTTAACTGTGCTTTTCCTATCCAGTGGGCACGGAGTTATATGTTACCAAGCAGGCCTTCTTCAAATTAGGTCATGCGTGGTCTCTATCCATTCTGCTCCCACAGCTCTCCCTACATGATATAAGTCACATGCTCAGAAAAAAGACCTGTTTTCCAAAGACTCTGGAGTGTCTAAAGATCACAGTCTGGTTTGTTATGCAATCCTCAACATTCAGAGTACCCCTTTGCCCATCAAAGTATAATCCTGTTACAATGTGCACCTTTTCAGGGAAGTTTGATTAGTGACCATTCGCCCTTTGTGTCTTCTTTCTATACATCGCAATTATGTTGCTAGCATTGTGGGGGGAAAAATAAGACAGGCATTTAAAAGAATTGCTTCAAAGGAAGGAAAGAGGAGCGTGCTTGCCAGCCAGAAATTGGGAACAACCACACCACTTTTCTTAACATATCAAATTATAAGAATATTTTTTACACAAGTATGACATAAGACCCCCATTATGAAGTGACTTGTGGATATACAGAGACGTGAGCTTTGTGATAGATAATTATGGAAATTAATACCTCAAGACTTTCAGTACAGAACGGGAAGGCAGATTGTCAAAAGCTAGAAAACTTTCAAAAGACTATTTGAAAAACATAGAAGAATTTTATTTTCACTTTCATTGTAAGAGATATTCGAGGGAGATGAATTTGGTGAGAGAGGAAAGAGGACCTGCTTGGTATGCAGTAGCAAGATAAAAACACTTCTGAATTTTATAATCTGTATTTGCCCAGCAGTTTCACAATTTGTACCAGTAGTCTTGAAGTTATTTGTCCTGAAAAGAACTCTCCTCCTTCCTTCCTGCAGTGCCTTTCTTATAAGCAGCAATAATTAGTCTTTAGATTCTGTGTCTGGGTTTATTTCCCCCACTCAAAACTAGGAAATAGTTTGGTAACAGAACTGAAAAGTACTTGGGCTTTACCGTGTCTATTTTGCCAAGAGGGTGTTTTTTTTTTCTTTAAATTTCAGATTAATATAAGAGTACCTACGATAAGGTTACATTGTTTGCATTTGTGAGGTAAAGTCCAAGTTGTCGTTGAGCCCTTCACCCAGGAGGTGGTGCTGGTTCTGTGAGAGCCCACCCATCTGCCCCCTCCCCTCCCCCTTTCCTTGCCCCTCCCCCTTCTTGGATTTAATTGTGTTTCTCCTCTCCTGAGGGCCTGTAGTTTTTCATCTATTACTTTTGTAATGTCCTGAGTACACTGGATGCTTGCTTTTCCATTCTCGTGATACTTAGGAGGATGTTCTCCAAATTCATCCAGGTAAATATAAACAATGTAAAGTCTTCGTCTTCCTTTATGGATGAACAGTATTCCATGGTGTACATATACCAAGTTCATGTATCCATTTGTGAGTTGCTGGGTAGTAGGTTGTTTCCACTTTTTGGCTACATGAATTGAGCTGCAATAAACATTCTAGTGCAAATGCCCTTATGGTAAATGATTTCTTTTTCTGAGTAAATACCTAGTAATGGGATTGAGAGATCACATGGAAGGTCTACTTTTAGTTTTTTGAGGATTCTCCATACTTCTTTCCAAAAAACCTAATCAAGCTAAAAAGCTTCAGTACACGAAAATTAAGCACACAAAAATTGAAGCAAACAGATAAGCTTAAGACTGGGAGAAGATATTTCCATGTTAGGAATCTGACAAAAGGTTAATAACCAGAATCTACAGAGAACTCAAACTACTTAACAAGAAAGAGCAAACAATGCCATTTATCACTGGGCAAGAAACACAAACAGAACCTTCTCCCAAGAAGACAGACAAATCACCAACAGACACATGAAATAAATGCTCATTATCCCTAATCATCAGAACAAAAAGCAAATCAAACCGCCTTGAGATTTCAGGAGTGCATTCTTATTCCTAGTGTAGCAGTATCTACCGTCTGTCTATCAGGTCACAACAAATGAAATCCACAGTGTAAGTCCCATTGATTCTCCCGTCAATCAGGAAGAAAAGTCAAAAGATTCAAACCGACAAACCTGATGCTTGGACGTCGTATTTGTAGATTGGTTTTAAATTCTTTAATTATAAGGTGTGTTTGCTCTAAAAATGCTTTACAAAATACATTCATTTAAAAATAACTCCTAGAGACACTACTAAATGTTGAGTTCTATACATTTAAGTCTTAGGTTCATAACACACCAATCACACATGACATACTGTGATGAAACAGATACCAGCATTAGGACTGATTCTGCATATTGAAATAATTCAAAAGAGATTCTCAATGTCATTTGGGAGATTTCATTAAATGGAAAACAGTTCACTGTTCCACTTTTTGCTTTATAGTATATGAAATCAGATGTTTCATAACAAAAATTATCATTTCCAATTGAACATTCATCTGGCAGGATCCTATGGAGAGGTTCAAAGTCCAAGGTTCATTCCCCTGGTCAGTAGTGGAGAAATTAATGGGGATGTTTTGGGAATTCAGAGCCGTCACATATTTCTACTCCCCCAAAGCAGTCTAATAAAAGGATCGTGGGGAGAGGATTAAGAAAGTTTGAAAAGTAATTTTAGGCTGTCATAATTTGAAGACTGGCTATATTATCAAATCCTTATAGATATCTGGATTCTGTTTCCTTATCTGGAAAAATGCATATTTACGAAAACAACCAGATAAATCTAAACACTCATAGAAGACAATTGGGAAGACCAGATCAGACGGGTTGCTTATGCCTGTAATCCTAGCCCTCTGGGAGGCTGAGGTGAGAGGATCCCTTAGCTCAGGAGTTCAAGACCAGCCTGAGCAAAACAAGACCCCGTCTCTACTAAAAACAGAGAAAAACTAGCTGGGCATTGTAGTGGGCACCTGTAGTCCCAGCTACTAGGAAGGCTGAGGCAGGAGGATCCCTTGAGCCCAAGAGATTGGGGTTGCTGTGAGCTGCAACGCCATGGCACTCTACCCAGGGTGACAGAGTAAGACTCTGTCAGGGGAAGGGGGAGGGGAGGGAAGGGAAAAGAAAGTAAGAAAGAAAAGAAAAGAGAAAAGAAAAAAATTGGAAACACCAGCTGTCTTAACACATGGCTAGCACAGTAATACAAAAAATGAGGTAAGCATAAAACATTGGGTTGGTTTTTTTGTTGTTGCTGCTGTTAGTATTACTAAAGATTGTATCCTCAAGAGATAATCTCGTCTCAGGCCCCTCTTAGCAGATTTTTAAAGAGAAGATCACAGTCCGTAACCTGGGGGCAAGTACAGGAAATGCCAAGTTAAGAGAGAAGCAGGTGGCTGCCCTGATCTCTGTATTAGTGGCAGACACAACACAGGGTGTCCCAATGTCAGGTATTATGATGATATGGTGCAGTTAACTTCAAGAAGTTAACAGTAAGCAATGGCCACAAATATCTTATAAAAATACATGTTTTATATGAAAAGCTTTCACGCCAGGTCCTTCCCTTTAGTAATTTATATTAGGCTAGGACCCTCATCTATGTGGTTTTGCAATGAAGCCAAGAATCAAAGAAAGGATGCTGCGTGTGTAGAATTTTCCTCAGGCCTCTTGCAGCACTTGGATTATGTTGGATATTACGCAAGGATTTACTGGTTAGACTATCAACGCTTCCATAGGCCACATGGCTTCCGTCAAGTCTTCCTCAGGAATAGTGGAACATATACTTCCCAGATACACAATGTCATAAAAGCTTCAAGGTTACATGGACACCAAACTCAGCTTACATAGGATTCCACAAAAGCTAATTTCTACAGCTGAGGATTAGACCAGCAAAGAACCCTCATTTCTTGTCTTTTATTTCTTTATATTTATTCCATGTTCTAGTCGTAACCACACATTTGTCTGTAGTCTTGTGGACAAGACTCAATGTCTCTGCATGACCAGGGTGTCAGAGGCCGACATTCCTGTTCCCTCTTTGTCTGACAACTACCCACTTCCTGTTCACGCTTTCTACATTTTTAATAAGTGCATTTGGCTAAAATCTTGTCCCTGTCACTATCAACGTATAAAATCACCACCGTCTATACAACTGTACAGATTAGCCGTGGCTTTAGTCAGGTTAGAAGCCAGAGGCTGAGCCTTGAGCCAGGCAAGGTGGCTTAAACTGTAATCCCAGCACTCAGTAGGCTGAAGCAGCTGAATTGCCTGAGCTCGGGAGTTTGAGACCAGCCTGAGCAAAGTCAAGATACTGTCTCTACTAAAAATAGAAAAACTAGCCAGGTGTGGTGCTGGGCACCTGTAGCCGCAGCTATTTAGGAGACTAAGGCAGGAAGATCACTTGAGTCCAAGAGTCTGAGGTTGCTGTGGTCCATGACACCACAGCACTCTACTCAGGGTGACAGAGTGAGATTCTGTTTCAGAAAAAAAAGAAAACAGAAGCCTTTGGAGACCAGGCAACAACCAAGTCGCTGATACTTAAGCCACAGGCTGAGTCCAGACCTCAGACACTCTTAACATCAAACACTTTTCTTCTTTTTGTTTTGTTATGAAACACTTCAGGAAGCTCATAGAAGTAAAACTAAAACTATGTAACAAAAATTCCTCCTCAAATTACCCCCAGTTACATATTCAGAGGGGTGCTTTAAACATTTGATAATATAATTAAAACAATGTTTAACATACGTGTAAGTATTGTTTCAATCTTGGGTACACTGTACTTTTTAGACACACAACAGAACAAGGCTGAATACAGACCAACATGACATGGCACAGACAATTGGTTGAATGAAACTATAAGAATTACGAATTCAGGTAACAATTTTTTGTTCAAAAAAATAAATCAAGAAACCCCTTAAATAGTAAAGGAATTTTTTGGCTCAGCACCCACAGCTCAATGGTTAGGGCGCCAGCCACATACACTGGGACTGGTGGGTTCGAACTTGGCCCGGGCCTGCTAAACAGCAATGATAACTACAATTGAAAATAGCTGGGCATTGTGGCAGGTGCCTGTAGTCCCAGCTACCTGGGAGGCTGAGGCAAGAGAGTCACTTAAGCCCAAGAGTTTGAGGTTGCTGTGAGCTATGACACCATAGCACTCTACTGGAAGGTGATATAATGAGACTGTGTCTCAAAAAAAAAAAAATAGAAAAAAAAAGAAATAGCAAAGGAATTTTAAATCAAAAGTACTGTGAACAATACCTTTGAAGCACAAAAGTAAATTTAAAGATGTGCTTTTTCCCGATTAATATGTATGAATCCTATTAACAGTAAATTAAAATTTGATAGAAGATAGTAATTCGAGACAATGGATTTATTTGCCATCTCCAGACACACAGAAGCTGCCTGAACTCAGACTTGTCCAGAGAAACTGCAGCAGGAGCTGTTTTCTGAGAACCTTTTGCCTCTCGTTTCTCAGCAACTCTCATCTTTGTGCCTGCCTGTCCTCTCTCTCAAACGTCAATACAAAACTTAAGAGTTCATGTAATTTTGTTTATTACAGGGTTTTAGTGTGGTTTCCAAACCCCAGGCCACAGACCAGGGGCGGGTCCCCAGCCTGTTAGGAACGGGCTGCACAGCAGGTGAGCAGAGGGCCAGCAGAGCTTCATTAAACCCCAGGCCTCAGACCAGGTGTGGCCCCCAGCCTGTTAGGAACAGGCTGCACAGCAGGTGAGTAGAGGGCCAGCAAAGCTTCATCAAACCCCAGGCCACAGACCAGGTGCGGCCCCCAGCCTGTTAGGAACGGGCTGCACAGCAGGTGAGCAGAGGGCCAGCAAAGCTTCATTAGTATTTACAGCCACTCCCTATTGCTCACATCGCTGCCTGAGCCCTCCTCCGGTCAGAGAAACAGGGCCTTTAGATTCTGATCGCAGCAGGAGCTGTGTGTGCAAGATGGAGGTGGCATGCTCCTTCTGAGAACATAACACCTGGTGACCTGTGGTGGATTGGGGGTGGTGATGCCAGGGCTGGGCCTGTGTACCCGCAGGACAACACACTCAGAGTTCCCATTAACTTTGCATTATGGTGAGTTGTAGAATTATTTCATCATATATTACAATATAAGAATGTTAGAAACAAAAATACAAAATCAATATAATCTGCTTCAATCATCCTGAAATCAAACACACACACTGGTTTGTGGAAAAACTGTCTTCTGCAAAACTGGTCCCTGGTGCCAAAAAAGCTGGGAACCGCTGCGTTAGGCGTTCACCCTGCACCTTCTGCTTCCCCAGCCCTCGGGAACGGCTGTCCTGCTTTGTCCCTGTGAATTTGATTATTGCAGTAGGTATCTCATGTGAGCGAAATTAAGACGGTTGAAATTTAAAAGATACAATTGGAGTCATATTTGCTTATCTCCAAATCCAGCCAGCTAGGCAAACTGGTGTCTACTTAGGTGTAGCCCTCCATTTCAGGCTTGGAGATCTTTAACACTCAGCAGAAAAGAAAGAAAGTGCTCACTTTTTTGCTCTGAAATGATCAAAACCACCTTTCCTTTTCAAGACCACGTGTTCGTTACTCAGCTCCAGTCACATACCACATAGATGGCACTTTATCTTCAGGCAGACCTCAAAGATAAAATGGTGATTGAGAAATAGTCCTCAACCTCACCGAGTTGGTGACAGGGTGGGAGGACCAGACAGCAGCGAATCTGAAGATCCTAATACAGGCTCCCATAGGAGGGACACCGGCTGCTCCGCACCACACAGACGAAATCCCCAACCCCACTTGGAAGAAGAAAGGTTTCTGGGGGAAGTAACATGGAAGCCGAGACGTGAAGGGTGAGTGAGAATGAGGAGGTGGGGACAGTGATCCCAGGACAGAAAGTGCGGGCGACAAAGACCGGGAAGAATTTCCACACAGAACGTGTCAAGGATGAGAAAGGAAACAGCTCCCGGGGCCGGGCACACTGGGCCTTCCCGGGGGCATGGAAAGGTGTCCAGATGCTTGAACCCGTGGACGGAGACTGCTCTGTACTGTGACGGGGTTATATTTTATCACAGGTCGCTTGCTCTGGCCAGAGTTGGATCAGAAGAAAAACTGAAGGCAGGAACAGGGACGGGAGACTCTAGCAGGCCTCTCCGTGAGGCCGAGCGAGGGCAGGGGAGGGAAGCAAGTGGGATCTTGCGCACTGACATCTGATAAGGCAGCTTATGGACTGGGTGTGCTACACACAGTGTAACACATGTATTACTGTTACTGTAAAGAGCGTGTACAACACAGTTGCATAAAATTATTGTTTCTCTGAAAGGACCTCAGGCATTAACATGAAAATACAACTGGCTGGGCACCTGTGGCTCTACGGCTAAGGCGCCAGCCATGTACACCTGAGCTGGTGGGTTCGAATCCAGCTCAGGCCCTCCAAACAACAATGAAGGCTGCAACCAAAAATAGCCAGGCATTGTGGTGGGTGCCTGTGGTCCCAGCTACTTGGGAGGCTGAGGCAGGAGAATCGCTTGAACCCAGGAGTTGGAGGAGGTTGCTGTGAGCTGTAATGCCACGGCACTCTGGCATTCTACCCAGGGGGACAGCTTGAGGCTCTGTCTCAAAAAAAAAAAAAAAAAAAAAGAAACGAGAAGAAAGAAAGAAAATACAATCTAAATTATGTGAAATTGAATAAGAAAAGATATTTTAAAATATTTTGACATTGGATTTTAAAATTACTAAATTACTAAAAATTAGATGTGGTAGATTTCCATCTTAGAGTCTTAATCCCATGACTTAAGGGAATAAAGTTTTATGAAAACTTAAATAATGAAGATTGTGAAAATAAGAAACACCGGGTAGTTAGGAGAAGACTGCAGAGTGAAGCTGTCAGCACCCGCACCCCGAGCTCAGCTGTGAAGGAAACTGAAGCACCAGGGCAGGCAAGGAAAGCAAACTGCAAAGCAGGCGATGGGAAAATTTATCACCTGTTCACGTGCCAGTTCTACAGCCGTATATTAAATAGGCAGTAAGATAACATCCAACTTAATATTACGGGGATTTTTACAAAGTCAAAAAATGTTACTGCAGTTTTTCAAAATGATGAAAATATCCTGGTGAAAGTTCAGAGATCTGGAATCCGTGTGACTGTCACATCTCATTTCTGTCCCTAATATATTAAAATGAAACCTACAGACAGGTTTCAGGCACTGTACATTCCTAGAATACTTACCAGAATTCCTAAAAGTAACAGGGCAAAGTAGCTCAGTACTTTGAGTACTGAAGTTACAGCTTTATTTTGTGCCCTTAAATTGCTTTAGATAGATTTTTTCGGTACAAGGGACATACAATAAACACCATATATTTAAAATGTACAATCTGATAAGCTTTGACACGTCTGTATCTGTGAAACCATGGGTACACCCACGATAATGACACTTCTCTCTCTCTCCAGTCTGTGCCCGTCACAACCTCTCTCCCTCTCTCTCTCTCTCTCTCCAGTCTGTGCCCGTCACAACCTCTCCCTCTCTCCCCTGCCAGAATGCCCTTCCTAGGCACAGGCAGCCACGCGGCTTCCCACCATCACAGCAGGAATCCGGGGCTTAGAGAACACAGATGAAGTCCCACTGTCTGGACTCTGCACCTGGTTCCCTCACTCAGTGTCATTAGTGAGCGGATGTCAGTAGTTCATTCATTCTCATAACTAACAGTCCATTGCATGGCTACACCACAAAACGCTCACTCATTCGACTGCTGATAACGTTGTTTCCCATTTTTGACTATTAACAAAGCTACTATAAACATTTGTAAACAACTCTATGTGTGGACATACATTCCCCTTTCTTGTGAGAAAATTCCCAGGAATGGAACGGCTGAGTCATAAGTAAGAGTTCAATTTTTGAAGGAACTGTCAGACTGTTTACCAGAGTGAACTTCACCATCTTTCTTTTCCATTCAGTAGCTCCTGAGAGTTCCAATTTACCCACATTCTCATCTGTACTTGTATGGCTGGTAACTTTAGCCACCCTAACACCTGTGTGGTGGTGTCTCACTACATAACATAAAACTTGCTATTTGTTGCTACATCTACATTTTAAGTTTACAATTCGGTGGCATTAATTGGATATTTCAATGTTATATAACCATTACTACTTCTAAAACCTTTTAATCACTTTGAACAGAAACTCTTTAACCATTAAGAAATGACTCACAGGCCGGGCGAGGTGGCTCACGCCTGTAACCCTAGCATTCTGGAGGGCTGAGGTGGGTGGATTGCTTGAGTTCAGGAGTTCAAGACCAGCCTGAGCCAGATCAACTCCCACATCTACTAAAGACAGAAAAATTGGCCAGGTGCTTGTAGCCCCAGCTACTCGGGAGGCTAAGGCAAGAGATCACTTGAGCCTAAGAGTTTGAGGTTACTGTGAGCTATGATGATGCCATGGCACTTCTACCCATGGTGAAAGAGTGAGACTCAGTCTCAAAAAAAAGCCAAAAAAAGAAAGATGTTAAATCTAGGTTTCTTATATTTTTTATTTTTTTAAATCTTTTTTTTGGGGAGGGGCCAGGGCTGGGTTTGAACCTGCCACCTGCAGCATATGGGGTTGGCACCCTACCCTTTTGAGCCACAGGTGCTGGTTTTTTTGTAGATGTCCTTATTAGGTCAGGGAAGGTCCCATCTATTCCTAGTTTTCTGTGAGTTCTTGTAAATTAAGTTTGTACGATGTTGTCAAAGGTTTTTATTGCATTTACTGAAATGATCAGATGCTTCAACTTTTTAAGTTTAAAAAATATTCTTATTTACACTGTTTCCTCCCCCCCACACACACACACATTTTAAACTAGCACTGGGATAAATTCCACTTCATCATGCTATATTTTCTACATATTGTTTGGATGATTTTGGCTTGCCAAAAATCTTAAAGAATTTCAGTTCATGAGTGACAGTAATAAACTGATCCACAGGTTTCTGTTTTCCCTCTCCCTCCCTCTCTCCCTTTCCTTCCTTAAGAAACAGGGTTTCACTTTGTTGTCCAGACTTAAGTGTGGTGATGTGGGTGATCCTAGCTCACTGCAGCAGCCTCAAACTCCTGGGCCCAAGAGATCCTCCTGCCTCAGCCTCCCAAGTAGCTGGGGCTACAGGAGTGCACCAGGAGACCCAGCTGACTGGTAGGTGTCTTTGTCTCACTTTACACAGTCAGTGTCTCCTTTTCAATTTCTGCAAGATTAGCAGCATCAGTACTGTTTCTTCCTAATGTTTGTTTGACTGTTGACCAGAGTGGACTTACTATTTTACTGTTCAGTGAATAGGACCCAGAGTTTCTTAGAGATAGAGAAGGTGTTTTACAACAAATTGGTTTTAAAAATAGATATAAGAATACTGGTGTTTTCTGTTTCCTTTGGTTGTTTGTGGTTTTCAAGGACTTTTCCATTTCATCAAAGTGGTTGAAAGTATTGGCATATAGTAATTCATAATATTCCCTTATTATTATTTTAACATCTATAGAATCTTTGGTGATATCATCTCTCTCATTCCTGATAATTCTAATTTGTAACTTCTCTACTTGTTTTCTCCTGATTAATCTGTCTAGACCTTTATTAATCTTCTCAAAGAAATAGCTTTGGTGTGGCTCGGTGCCTGTAGCTCAGCAGCTAAGGCATCAGCAACATACACTGGAGCAGTCGGGTTCGAACCCAGCCCGGGCCTGCCAAACAACAATGACAACTGCAACCAAAAAATAGCCCAGCGTTGTGGCAGGTGCCTGTAGTCCCAGCCACTAAGGAGGCTGAGGCAAAAGAATCACTTAAACCCACGAGGTTGGGTTGCTGTGAGCTATGACACCATAGCACTCTACCAAGGGTGACACAGTGAGACTGTCTCAAAAAAAAGAAAGAAAGAAATAGCTTTGGTGTCATCCATTTTTGCTATTGTTTTTGTTTTTCTGTGTTTATTTCATTGATTTCCATTGTGATATTTATTCCCTTTCTTTTCTTTACTTTGGATTTCTTTTTTCTGGATTTAAAAGTGGAAGTGGAGGTCATTGATTTCTGCTACTTTTATTCTAAGGGAACAACATTCTTTAGAGTAAATTTCCCTCTAAATATTCTCTAGGAGCATCTCACAAATGTTCATGTTTTTGTCTTTATTTTCATTCAGATCAAAATACTTTCTAATTCCCTTTTGACTTCTTCTTCGACTCATGGGTTATTCAGAAAATTCTTAGTTTCCAAATAATTACTAAGTTTAATATATCTTCATATCATTTTTAAGTCAATTAACATATATTATGTGAGTTGAATCTTTTAAGATTTATTGAGACTTGTTTTATGGCCAGGAATATGGTCTCTCAGAAAACGTTCCCTTTGCATTTAGCAGAGTGTGTCTTTTGCTGTTGTTCAGTGTACTGTTTTGCAAATGTCAGCTGGGCATCTTTCCCCATCTTCTTATTTTTAAACATTTGTATTTTTAAATGTACAGTGTTTTTCAAATGGGCACCATACACTTGGGATTTTTTTTTTTTTAGACAGAGCCTCAAGCTGTCCCCCTGGGTAGAGTGCCATGGCATCACAGCTCACAGCAACCTCCAACTCCTGGGCTCAAGCAAGTCTCCTGCCTCAGCCTCCCAAGTAGCTGGGACTACAGGTGCCCGCCACAACGCCTGGCCATTTTTTGGTTGCAGCCGTCATTGTTATTTCGTGGGTCCGGGCTGGGGATTCGAACCCACCACCTTGGGTGTATATGGCTGGCGCCTTAGCCGCTTGAGCCACAGGCGCAGAGCCTACACTTGGGTTTTACACTGTTATCCAATCTGACCATCTTTGCCTTATATTTGCATTTAATTGATTATTGATATTAACTTTACAGCCTCAAATATTGACTTTATATTTAGTATGATTACTGATAATCATTTTTCCGTTCCTCCTTAGACAAGCCTCTCAGAAGGATGGTGCACACACACGGTCTACAAACCCTCCTCTCCTGTTTTTTTCTGAACGTTTCAGTCCATCTCTCAGTCCTACTACTCCACTGAAGCAAGTTTTTATCAAGGTCACCAACGGACTTTTGCCTTGCTAAACCCAGAGGTTGATTCTCAGTTCTCATTACCCTTGACCTTTCTGCAGCATTTGACGCAGGACGGCACTGTCTCTTGGAAGATGTTTCTTTCCTCGGCTTGGATGGCACCACATCTTCCTGGCGCTTATTCAGCAGCACTGATTCCTCCCCCTCTGTATGTCCTTTGCTCTTTCCATCTTTATGGGAAAACTGACCTCTCACCAGACACCAAACCTTCCATCTCCCTCATCTTGGGCTTCCCAGCCTCCAGAACTGTGAGGAAATGAATTTCTATAATTTCTAAATTACCCAGCCTGTGTTATTTTGTGATGGGAGGACAAATAAACTGAGGCACCGTCTACAATCTATTTTCAACCCAATACCCAAGTGATCCTTTTAAAGCATAAGACAGATTCCTTCACACTTTGCTTAAACTTTCTAATGGCTGCATCATCTGCCCATTCCTGCCCTCTCCAGCTCCGATTGCCCTCTCTGACCTCACACCTGTAATGGCGACCATCCTGCTGTCCTTCCTCAGGGCTTCTGCACCATCTGAAGTGCTCCCTCACAGGACTCCCTCACAGGGCTTCCCTCTTCCAAAATGTTCCAACATCAAGTCTTTGTTCCAGTCTCTCTCAGTTGGGCCAGCTGAGTCTCCCTCAGCCACTGCATGAAGACTGCCCCCAGCCCAGCCCTGGCAGCTCCTGTTTCCTTCACTGGCTATACTGTTTTTTCCCTCCTTAGTACTTAACATCTTTCTAGAATCTAGAACATTTTGAAACACATGATAAACAGTCAATATGTGGTTGTTGAATCAATTAATTAATAAATTAATCACCTAACTAATCACTTAACTAATTACTAAGCATTTTTTTTTTTTGAGACAGAGTTTCACTTTGTCACCTTTGGTAGAGTGCCGTGGCATCACAGCTCACAGCAACCTCCAACTCCTGGGCTTAGGTGATTCTCTTGCCTCAGCCTCCTGAGTAGCTGGGACTACAGGCACCTGCCACAACACCTGGCCATTTTTTGTTGCAGTATGGCCGGGGTCATGTTCAAACCCGCCACCCTCAGTATATGGGGTAGGGCCCCACTGACTGAGCCACAGGTATGGCCCAAGCATGTTTTTGTTTTGCCCTTATTTTTATAGCTAAAATGTAAAATATCCAACTTTAAAAACAAAATGAACAGGGCGGTGCCTTTGGCTCAAGGAGTAGGGCACCAGCCCCATATACTGGAGGTGTCAGGTTCATATCTGGCCCCAGCCAAAACCTGCAAAAAAAAACCCAAATGCCTTGGTGATACATTCAAATAACTCAATAAAGAAGCTTTAACATTAAAAAATAAATAAAAACAAAATGAACAAATACCCAAGCAGAAAGTAAGTTTCTTCTTCAATTTATTCTCCCCTTAGGCCAGTGCTTCTCAACCTTCCTAACGCCAGGACCCTTTAATACAGTTCCTATGGGTCACGACCCACAGGTTGAGAACCGCTATCTAGTCACTAAGATCTTGCCTTCTGATAGTAAGATCAGCAGATATGAGTTTTAGTTTGTAACTATGGCTTTTCCAGTTATTTGCGTTTTTCTCCTCTGTAGCATTAGAAAACTGGATCTCTACACTCCCCTACCTCTAAATTACCATAAGGCTCTGATAATTAAGCAAGGAAACAACTAATTTGGTGAGTACTCCCTTTCTTTCAACAAGGCATTTATGTTTCACCGTATTATACATTTAACTCTAGGTAATAAGGCCAACAATCAACTAAAAAAATAAAAGAAACCTTAACAAAGCTAAGTACTAAATGTGACCACCATTTACTGTGTGTAAGAGTTTTGCAGCTTGTGTGAGGGACAGACACACCCCCTTCTATCTTTCAGGCACTTAATATAAAGCAAGGAGCATGTAATACACATAATCTTTTGATGACCCATCATGCTGAAGAGTGCTTAATAATTATCCAAAAGCAGCAACTAAGTCAGAAGAAACTCCTGATAAGGTTGCAGACATCTGGACATGCACATCTGTTCCAAATTCAGTCAACTGTACCGAAGACCCTAGAGAAAGAATTAGTGTCAATCTGATATTCAGTGATAAATAATTATTACCAAAATCTAGCATAACACCAGGAATAATAACAAAACTGGAAAGGTAAGTACAAATTGACCTCTGATGTTATGGAAATTTGAAGCCCCTGATTGTAGCTCAAAACTGTCACGTCAGCAAGAAAATTCTCATTCAGCCTAAAAGTATAAGAATTAAAATCAGCCACAGTTTGAATTATCCAGCAGTCACTAGGACCATCCTTTGGAAAAACTTTGTTTTTTCTACTCTTTTCAACTGATTTATTTCCAAGTCCTGTTTCCTAGGCTCCTTGGACCTATCTGTGACCTTCTTTCTGTTTGAATGATTTGCACTCAGAGAGGCTGCTGTGGGTCTCTATACGAGACCTCCCTGCTCCAGCTCTGAACAGGAACTGTGGAGCTGTAAGGAGAGCTCGCTCATGTTAGTAATAAAATCTAACAGCCCCCAGTTCTCGAATATCTACAACATGGCAGGTGCTGGAGCAGGCACTCACCACATGAAGTCTTGTTTAACTTATACATTTTTATGAGAAAATTTGTTATTATGGACATTTTACTGATGAAAACTCTGAGAAATTAAGCAATTTGTTTGAAGTCACACATCTATGAAGAATACAAAGAAGGCAACAAGAGTCTATGTCCAGACTCTATGCTTTTTTATTTTTTTGCTGTCCCCCTGGGTAGAGTGCTGTGGCGTCATGGCTCACAGCAACCTCAAACTCTTGAGCTCAAGAGATCCTCTTATCTCAGCTTCTGGAGTAGCTGGGACTACAGGGCCCCACCACAACTCCTGGCTAGTTTTTCTACTTTAGTAGAGATAGGGTCTCACTCTTGCTCAGTCTGGTCTTGAACTCCTGAGCAATCTACCTGCCTTGGCCTCCCAGAGTGCTGGGACCCCGCCCGGCCTAGAGCTGTGATGCTTTTTGCTCTGACATACGGTTTCTCTACCAAGCATTTCCAACATGAGTGATGCCAATGTCATTTGCCCTTCCTCATTTTATACAGTGGCCAAACTGACACAAATGTGTTAATCATTCTGTTGCCAAGATATATTGTTTCTAAACTTGCTTTCATAACACTAAAATGTCACTAGCCATTTACACTAGGATGATACTTGCACCAGGGGTGAAATTATGGACACCTGGGAGTCAAGCACCAAATTATACCACCAGGCACATGGACGTCACCATCACACACTTTAAGAAACATGACAGTGACACTCAAGAATATCTTTTTTTGTTGTTTTTCTGAGACAGAGTCTCACTTTGTCACCCTTGGTAGAGAGCTATAATGTCATAGCTCACAGCAACCTCAGACTCTTGGGCTCAAGTGATCTGCTTGCCTCAGCCTCCTGAGTGCTGGGACTACAGGCACCCACCACAATGCCCGGCTATTTTTAGAGATGGGGGGGTCTCACTCTTGCTCAGGCTGGTCTCAAACCTGTGAGCTCAGGGCGATCCACACGCCTCAGTCTCCCCAAGGGCTAGGATTACAGGCATACGCCACCATGCCCAGCCTAAGAATATCTTTAATAAAGAAATAAAAATTACTAATTTTATTAATGTTAACCCTTGACTGCATACCTTTTAAATATTCTGTGTGCCAGAATGGAAACTACTCACATTGAAACAAGATGGCCATTTTGGGAAAGCACTTGGGTAAGAGATTTTGGAGCTGAATTAGCTTCACTTTTTTCATGCAGACATCATTTTACTTGAGACCACAAATGACAAAGCATTGTTATTCGGACTTGGGTATTTGGCAAATGAGGAAAGTGGGCCTGGGTTGACAGTTATTTATTTCCAATGATAAAATTTGAGCTTTCAAGCAAAAATAATTACCTTGGAACATTTGTTTCTATTACATTATGCTTGGCAGCTTCTCAATAGTTACAGAGCTTCAGATAAAGGTCATGAGCGGTATTAATAAGTATAACTTTTTATATATTAAAGTAAAATGTATCAATATTGGGAAGCTCTACATAACTCAGTAAATCAATATTTCCAAATGACTAATGTGCAATGTTATAGAATAGCGCATCAGTAAAGCCTCCATTTAAAATGCAAGATAGGGCTCGGAGCCTGTGGCTCAAGCAGCTAAGGCGCCAGCCACATACACCTAAGGTGGCGGGTTCGAACCCCCAGCCTGGGCCTGCCAAACAACAAAGAGGGCTGCAACCAAAAAAAATGGCCAGGCGTTGTGGTGGGCGCCTGTAGTCCCAGCTACTTGGGAGGCTGAGGCAGGAGACTCACTTGAGCCCAGGAGTTGGAGGTTGCTGTGAGCATGATGCCATGGCACTCTACCCAGGGGGATAGCTTGAGGCTCTATCTCAAAAAAAAAAAAAAAAAAGAGTTGTTTGCATATTCTAGGCATGTCCTTTGTCAGCTACATGGTTTATAAGTGGTTTACACATTAGTGGGCCTGTCTTTCTTCTACTTACCAAGGTTTTTTGAAGAGCAAAAATTTCACATTTTGATGAAGTTTAGTTTATTGATTTGTTTTTCTTTCTGAATGATGGTTTTGGTATCATGTCTAAGAATTTTTCATCAAGTCCTAGGCCACAAAGACTTTCTCCTATTTGTTCTTCTAAAAGTTTTATAGTTTTACACTTTGTATTTAAATCTATAATCCATTTTGAGTTAGTTTTTTATAGGGCATGAGGATTAGGTCAAGGTTCACCTCTTTGCCTTGGGAAATCCAACTGCTCAAGCAACAGGTATGGATGAGACTACCCTCCCTGGCATCTGATGTGTCCCACAGACACCCTGACACTGCTGCTCTTCTACAGCCTCTGTCCCTGTGACTGACCCACTAGCCCTCCTGACCACCATGGCCTCCATGCACCAGCTCTGCTGGAAAATCTCAGCACTCTCAAGCTCCCACTGACCATTAACTATGCTGCCACCTTGGTCCTGCCCTACCCTGCCAGCCCAGGATGGATGACCCACTGCAGGTAAGTGCAGAGAAGGGAGCTAGACAGGCCAGTGGCAGTGTCCAGAGGAAGAGAGTCTGGGGTGGGCACATGGCCCAGGGCAAAGCCTCTGGTGCTGGGTAGTGGAGGTAGGGATGTGTCACAGAACTGAGGCAGGTCCTACAATTTCCAGGCAGCATCTCACCTTCATAGATTTGGGTGGGATGTGGGTGGCAGTGGGGGTGGGGGACACAATGACCAAGATGGGCAAGGGACTGGTTCAAGTTGTTTAAAGGAAATTAAGGAAGGGGCACTTTGTGACCCATTTCCCCAGCTGCTGCTCTCACAGGCTACATCAGCTTCATCTGACCCTGCCTCCTGGGCCCAGGCACCTATGTCTCCAGCCTGGCCCAGGGCAGACAAATCTTTGTCATTTCTAAAGAAGTTCCAAGGCTCTAGGGAGGAGGGTAGGACTCAGGTTCTCGAGAGAAACAGGAAGAGTGCTGAGAGTCAGGGCCAGCTGGGTGGCCAGCATCTGTGTCCTCGTCTACCTGTACAACAGGAACATCACTTCCTCAGGTGGACAGGACCACTGAGGGGATGACAGAGAGCCCAGCACAGGGCACTGGGGAAAGTGGGAAGCAGCTGTTATCTCGCTGGTGCACTGACAACTACAGTTTTTAAGTTAGGACTTCTGGGTCCTAACTCCATGATGGTCAGGAGGGCTAGTGGGTCAAGGGAATAGGACCAGAAAGGCTAGGGACTAGCTGTGCCACCTGGGATCCCCACCAGGGAGGTGGAGAGAATGAGCTGGGACCTGCATAGGTATGAGTCCACCTGTCCTGCACCTGCCCAGCTCCACTCTTGCCCCTGACTGCCCTGGACCTGACTCAGATGCACCTGCGGGATCGGCACCCGCCTGACGCGGCAAACTGCACGTCCCACAGTTGCCCCGCAGTGCTCCCGTCCTGTCCCAGACCTGTCCTGCAATGCTCCCGTCCCATCCCCCACTTGCCCTGGAATGCTCCTGTTCAGTTCTGCACCTGCCCCAAGTGCTCCCGTCTCCTCCCCACCTGCTCTGGAGTGCTCCCGTCGTCCGCGTACACCCGGGGATCTGCTCCGAGCTTCAGAAGCACTTCCACAGCTTCCAGGTGGCCCCCAAAGGCTGCTCGGTACAATGGTGTCCTACCGTAGGCGCCCTGCGGGAGCGGCTAAGTTAGACACCAGCCCCGCTCTGCCCGGAGGAGGCCGACCGCCGGCCCTTGGACCACACCCCTGGGTGCTCAAGTCCCAGAGCCCACGGTGCCCACCTTGCTGTTGGGGCTGGCGCCGAGCTCGGCCAGTAGCTGGATGGCCCGGGCCTGCCCGCCAGCGGCTGCCTCTGACAGCGGTGTGTTCCCGTTGCTGTCCTCACACTCCACCATGGCCACGCGCCGCTGCAGCCGCCGTGCCTGGCCGGCATCGTCGTGGCCTACACCCTCGCGGGTCAGCAGCTGCTCCACCTGCGCCACCCAGCCAGGTCCCCTCAGCCAGGCCCTTCACCCTACACTGCCTGGCCCTGCCCCCCGCCCCATCCTGCCCCGGCCCCGCCCCCTCCCACCCCATCCTGCCCTGCTCCGCCCCGCCCCATCCGGCCCTGCTCCGCCCCTCTTGCCTATCCTGGCCCGCCCCTCCCCACCCCATCCTGCCCGGCCGCGGCCCCGCCCCATCCTGCCAGGCCCCGCCCCATCCCATCCTGCCCAGCCCCGGGCCCCCCGGACCCCCCGCCCCCCGGCCCACTGACCCCGACCCGACCCACCCACCTCCCTCAGGACCGCCTGGATCTCGCCCAGGTCCCCGTCGAAGGCGGCGTCCAGCAGGCGGCCGCGGCGCTGCAACTCCTCCTGCCGCTCCCGCCGCGCCGCCTCCTCCTGCTCGCGCTGCCTTCGCGCAGCCTCCTGCTCCCGGCGCACCAGAGTCAGAAAGGCCTGCGAAGTGCCCGGTGCAAGGTCAGGGCACTGTCCCCCCAAGCCCGGAGGACACTGGGTCCTCAGAGCTGAGGTCATCACCACACCTCTGAAACACTGGCTCTTGCTCTGAGGTCATGGCCCCACATCCGGAGCACCCACCCACAAACCCTGATACACGATTTCTCTTCCTCCAGCCCTGGCCCTCCTGTGTCATGACTGCTCCAGCCTCCTTACCTCCCTCTGCAGCTTCTCCATCTGCTCCAGGTACTCCTGCCGCTCCTGCTGTCGGCGGGCCAGCTCCTTTCTCGCCAGGAGCTGCCGAAAGGCACACTGGATGATAGTGGCCGCTTGGTCCTGGAAGGTTGGCCCTGGGGATGGGGAGATGGCTCATGTGGAAAACCCTCCTCTTCTCCAAACTGCCATTCATGCAGCTGCCTCTAACCAGGTGTGCCCTGAGTGCCAGGAGCACACAAAGACTCCCCTTACCCGACAAAAGAACCAAAACTCTTCTCAGAACCCAAACATGCCAAGCCAGAATAATCAATCCACAGGAACCAAAGGAGGAGGCCTGTGGCGTGGCAGCCAAAGGTGCAGAGAGAGGCAGAAAGTGTCCCTCCCACCTCCAGGAACCCTGAAAATCCCCACTTAGCCTGCAGCTTAGGAAGACAAGGCTGCACTCTGTAGCACACTCTGAAGGAAGGTGAGAAGTGGCCTTGAGCAGAGAACTCCTAAACCCTCAGGACTTCCTCCTGTATTCAGGCCCCCTGATCACCCACAGACTGGGGACTGGGCTAAGTGGGGTCTCCCCCAATCTGGAGAGGGTCTCAAGACACAGCCCCGCTGGATTCAGAGGAGGGAGCAGAGCCTACACCCCAACTGAATCCCTTTCTCACCAGACTTGGCCTTGCCCAGGCACCCACTTGGCCAAAGAAGAGGGCCTGGAAGTACCTTGCACAAAGGAGGGCAAGGAAGGCCAGCTGTGCAGTGGCAGAGGCCTCACACCAGCCCTGCCACTCAGCAGCCTGGTGGAGTCAGGAGCTGGTCAGCCTCTCTGGGCCTCAGAGCCCCTTTCTCTACATGGAGTAATAGCAGTGACTTTCTAACCATCTAATGATGGAAGCTTGTCGATGGTGAGCCCAGGGCCTGAAACTGAATAAATGCACAACACATGGGCTGCCACTGTGGCTTGGCAAAGCAGGAAAGAGGAGGGCCTGGCATGCTGACTGTGGTTACTCTCAGGGCTGGGAGAGGCACAGTGTGTCTGGAAGACAGTTGAGGCTCTCAGGCCAGGAGGTAGAGGTACAGCCATGTGTCTGCAGCACCCATGCCCTGGAAGAACTGGGTACAAACGTGGAATCGATAAATCAAGATAGGTAAGATAAAGAATAGAGCCATAAAGGATAAGGAGACTCAGAGGAGCATGACTTAGCCCCCAAACCCCTGTTGGCAGTCAGAAGCAGCCAGAACCAGAGTGGCCAGGGGTGAGAGCACAGCAGGGGAGAGGCTGGGAAGAGTCACCTAATACCAGTTAGGAGAAGGAGACACAGAGAAGGGACAGAGACCCTAAAATCCTAAGAATAGTCAGCATCTCTCGGAGGCAGAGATTGACGAGGAGAAAAGACTTAGAGACAAAATACAGAAAATCTTGAAGTGAATCTTAAAGACAAAAAGGTCAAGAATCACACCAGGAAACAGTCTTTCAGTTACAACTCAGTGAGGTCACTGAGCCTCGAAACAAAAATGCTATTCAAGCACTCAAGCAGAAAAGGCAAATCAGCTAGAGAAGGAAAATGGACTCTCCCAGGTCTTTTTTCTTTCTTTTTTTTTTTGAGACAGATGCTCAAGCTGTCCCCCTGGGTAGAGTGCTGTGTCATCGCAGCTCACAGCAACCTCCAACTCCTGGGCTCAAGTGAGTCTCTTGCCTCAGCCTCCCAAGTAGCTGGGACCACAGGTGCCTGCCACAAACCCGGCTATTTTTTGGTTGCAGCTGTCATTGTTGTTTTGGTGGGCATGGGCTGGCACCTTAGGTGTATGTGGCTGGCGCCTTAGCCACTTGAGCCACAGGCTCCAAGCCAGGCTTTTTTCTTTTTAGTGATGGGGGTGTCACTAAGTTGTTCAGGCTGGTCTTTTTTTTTTTTGAGACAGAACCTCAAGCTGTCCCCCTGGGTAGAGTGCCGTGGCATTACAGCTCACAGCAACCTCCAACTCCTGGGCTCAAGCGAGTCTCTTGCCTCTGCCTCCCAAGTAGCTGGGACCACAGGCGCCC